>VZSC01008472.1:1296672-1313794 GCA_013398225.1 Steatornis caripensis | reverse complement strand
TTTTTTTTTTTTTTTTACGTTTTTCCCCCCCAGGTAGTTGTACTTCCTTATAGCACACCTCCAATAACCCCACTGAGCATCCTCTCACTGAGGCTTCATCACAGGCTGAAACAATCTGAGCATGACACAGTTACAAATTCACAGGATAAAGTGTCTGCTAAACTGGTCCCTCAAAATGGTTATTAAAACTTCCAAAAGCTGACAACACAAATGTCCCAGGACACTGTCTGCCCACTGGAGCAGCCAGTCTTTATGCATTTAAGCACCATGCTTTCCACTTCATGCCTCCACCAGCTGCTTTCATTTAGATGCAGGTCACATTCACACAGACTAGAAAGCATCACAAACCCGTACAAATTGCTAACATGGGAATTCAGGTCCTTGAAACTCACGCACTGCAGCCAATGGACAGTCTATCATTTCCCCATTAAATCTTTAAATAATAATAATACTGCTATTAATAGAGTGCCTTTCTTTATTAGTACAGGTTCACGATGCCTAGGATAACTTTGCTATAGATCTTAAAAAAAAATTTAACAGATTGACAAATCTATTAAGTGGCTATAAAATACAAAGTTCAGTGGTCTAAGGAGACATGAATATTCTTGTCAATCCACCGGTCACACTTCGTACATGCTCATAACATTTCAGGAGTGGGGGAAGGAAATCAGTTGAAACTGGTTTCCAATGGCAGATCAGAGAGCTCACAGGCAGCAGCAGAGAAACATATGTTTGAACCCACGCCAAAAATCTGGCTTCTAAGGCTACTAAGAAGTGTAGGATGACAAACCTCTTGTAGCGGTAATAGTAGGCTGAAAAGTGAGGGTGGAAAAATGCCCTCTGCTCATGCAGAAGGCAAATTCTGTAACATCTACCTAACAGTATTTAATTCAGAACAGTTGTGGTTTGGAGAAAGCAATCAAAATGACCCATTAAAGACAGAAAAAAGCTTGACACTATGCTTTGATAGCATTGTCTCTTCACTCACCACCACTTTATGATATATTTAGGAAAAGGGTAAGGAACACATTGATGTCAAAAACCTGAAGCACTTTGCAGGACATACATCCATACATTACTTGGTTGAGACCTGATAGATGTCTATGCCTTTGCTATCTTACATCAACATTTCCATGGAATTGGGCATATGAAAATTTGACAGTAACCAAAAATCAATTACAGTGTTTATGTCTAAAATCAAAAGAGCAGAACTGTGACTTCACTAAGCTCAGCTTCTTCCAGCAAGGAAGACTTCAAGGGAAAAGCATTTGCTCTTATCAGGACTGATGGTCTGTTCTGTTCTATCTATGGTTCACAGCGAACTAATAGTACCGGCCTAGAGCTCAAAAATATTGCTATGATAGCAGAGTCTCAGGTTCCAGCAACAGAAATTCGGGGTGCACCCGAGTACTAGAAAATTGCATAGTCAGAAAGAGAATTTAAAAACATCCTAGGCAAAACCAATGAAAAAAAAAAAAAAACAGAAAAAAGACACAGATGTAAGTTCCACTGTTTCAGATGGCAGCAACTGCAATTCCCCATCTACAGAGGGCCAACACAAACTGTGGCTGAGGCCATGTCCCAAGTCCGTAGACTTAGTAAAAGCTACTGCTTTCCTTTTTATCTCCTGCATGTTCTCCTCCTCCTTGAAACAGATTGTGCTGATTAACAGTTGTGTGCCATTTGATGAAAAGATACTCTAGAAACCGGCTTGCATAGCTGCTTATACAGCAGCAAATACCGTATTTGTGGAGTACAAGTGAGCAGAAAGACATTTGCTTGCTTGACTTCAGCAGGTACAAGCGATTTGTTCTTCAGGACATGCCTGCTTTCTCTGCTTGAGTGTTCGTTGCTTGAACTGCCTTGTCTTGGATGGTCGAATACAATCCGGTTCCTTTTTGCATATGAAAGAATTGATTTTAGGAGGATTGCAGGCGATGCAAAATGCTCCTTTGCACCTGCATGCAGCTTATAAACTTCAGTTCTGCTACCACAACTGAACAGAAATAATTCCTATATTCCAGTTTTCAGCTGCTCATCAGCTTTTGTACCATTCCCCCATTCACCCAACACATGAAGCGACTTCAGAGCAAAAATAGTTACAGTTCTTTTAAGAAAAAATAGTGGATTACAGCCACCACTCCACTCCTGATTTCAGTTTCAGCTGTCATGGATTAGCACCTTTAAAAAAAAACCCCACTGAAAGCCTAGAACAAGCAGCTACTCAGGTGGGAGGCTGTGTCCTGAGGAGAACACACTGCTCCTCTGTGCGAAGGGTGATTTAGCAAGGGAAAGAGCTGCTTCACAAGCTGCTGGGAATCTGCTTCCCTGCCTGTACACTTCATTTCATAAGCCTGACCCACCCCAAATACAAAGATACGCTTTGTTAAATACAAACAAGATTATCAGCCCACTATTACCTGGAAGCTGCTGCTTTGTGTTCCTTGAAGAACAAGCAGCACTGATCGTTATCTACATTTCGAGACTGCCCCAGAAGCAGAGAAATTCTCCAGAGAGAAAGATTCTGTTTCCATGTTGGCACTCGTTGAAGTAAACAAGCAAATGGAGAGAAACGCAGAATTTGTATTATTTCTAGACAGCAAAGCTTTCCACGAAGCATCAGCAGTTCTGGTTTTGTAGGCTGTTTAAAAAGAAGAAAAAGCAAGCAAGCCTTAACATGTTTTTTCTTGGTCTCAGTGAAAACACACGTGCAAAATGAGATCACAACTAAGCTTGCCATTGGTATTCTTCCATCCAAAAGGTGACCAGATTGAAGCCAGAAAACTAAGTCTTCATGAAGTAGCATTTTTCCAAACCTGCCAACCCCCCACTACTTCTCACATGAGAGCAGCTTTGACAAAGAAAATGCTATTCTGCTTTTCTAGCAGGCAGAGCTACTGCCAAGAGCTAAGGCAAACCTTCTTTCTTAAATTAAAACTGTTTAGGTTCTTTGCTGTTTGTCTGGAACCTGAAGGGAATGCAAAGGGAACACAGGCAAGGAGTAAGAGCACTACATCTTACCAGAAGGGATTTTTCTTTATTTTTTTCTTACATCAAGAAAATAGCTCTAGGCGCAAAATATATATGGACTGATTCTTAGAGGGTCCACCTGCCCAAGTCCAGTGCAAGGCAAGCTAATTTACTCATTTTTTGGATGTGTTTTTCTTTTTAAACGCAGTAACATTTCATCTCAATTTCAGCTTGCAAAGCTAACGTGCATGCTCAACTGCTGAATAATCCATGTATTTAAGTGTCTCTAAATACACAGTGAAAAGATGGATTACCCATTAGGATAAAATAATATACACAAGCCCTTAAATACATATGTACACTGTAATACACATTTTAAATAGTCTCTGTGTGTGAATTTAAATGATAATATGCATGCTAAAAAGTTTCAAAGGACATCTTTACAAAGGAGCCATTACCACTGTGTAAATAATACATCATTTAAAACAAATTCTCTGAACTCCCATGAAAGGTTCTTTTTTGGTCAACATAAAAAAAAAGAAAGAAATGAACACAAAGATAAAATACAAATGGTATTATGGGTTCAGTTTCAATTCATAACAGAGTGCACATGTGAGGGGAGGGGATTATTTAGTTCCTAACACAGTCTATTTCATATTCCTTTACTTTTGCCCAGAAATCTTGCAAAAAATAAAAGGTGGGGTGGATTAAAATAGAACTGTTTTACAGTCTTTGCAAACTGTGACTTTGCCAACTTCCCAGTGGACGCTTTAAGAATTTTCATATACAGTCACTGCTCTACAGCACAATGAAACTTGTTTTTCTGAATCAACTTTCATGGATCCTTGATTATTATCCACAGATTCTAGACGAAAAAGCCTAAAGCCTTCCTTCCAGATGCTGAGACAACACTGCACAGAAGAAACAGAATCCACATAGCTGCCTGGTAAAAACACAAACCAGGGTGTTGGAGGAAGCAAGCTTTGATCAAGAAGGCTTGGGAAGGTGTGATCTTTGAGAGACCAGTTTTAGGAGGATGACACAGCTATGCAAAATAGGAAATTTAAACATGAATGATCAGGTTTTGCAACTTTTTAAATGCTGGTTTTCAATAAAGTGTCTCTGGTGTACACAGTTTCAGCAAGTCTAAGTTTGGTATAATGCACTAGAGTTTGCTAGTAAAACTTACATTACTGAGCATTGAGTAATAAGGTGCTATAGTGATACTGCAATATATACAACTGAATTCACACATGAATTGTGTGCACAGAGTTTGCACCACTAAATTCACCAATATACTTGAAGCTGTATAACTAATCTGCAGCAAAGGCTCAAAGGAATCAGGCACCTAATTTCCTTCTCAGGAATATTCATATGCCTCACACTGAGGGTGGTGAGACACCAGAACAGGATGCCCAGAGAAGCTACAGATGCCCCCTCCCTGGAAGGTGTTCCAAGGCCAGGTTGGATGGGGCTTTGAGCAACCCCATCTACTGCAAGGTGTCCCTGCCCATGGCAGAATCATTCTATGATTCTATGATCTGTAGGTACTGTTCTGAAAATCCCAGATCTAACTTATTTCTTATCACATTTCATTGCTGAAAAGCAAATATACTCTTAGCCCTCCGTAGCACAGCTGTGTTTGAAAGCATACCTTCATATGCTAATTCCTACACACATATTGAGCACAATGATATGCCATCAAGTACACCAATGTGACAAAATCATAGTTCTGCACCATATAAATGTTGTAAAGGGAAAATCCGCTTTCATTCACTCTGCAGTGGGTGGCTGAAATAATTTCGATCACAAGGGGTGACAGACATAGGAGCACAGGCATAGATAAGCAGCTCTGTTGCCACTGCAACAGGAAGATGCGCTCTTTTTATGTTTTGTATCATGACGCATACCAAGCCCTTCTCTCCTGACCTGCCTTCTCCCACAGAGTGCAGTCCTTCCCTCTTCTTCCACGTAGGCAAGTAAAAAAAAAAAAAAAAGCCAAAGAAACAGATGGAGCTGTTTGAACACAGTCCTGCCCAGCTCAGCTCTCGGCATCAGAGGAACTTCCGCAGGGTTCAAAACTTCAGGACTGGTCCAGGATCCCGAGTCAACCCCTACCAGAAACGGCACATGCTTCTCCAAGTCAAGATGTCAGCTGCCTGGACATGTGCCTGTGCCAGCCATTCCTGCTGAAACCTTAAGCCTGCAACTGTTTTGCTTCATTTCTCTGGCTACTCTCAAGTTAGTTTTTGGTTCTGCCTTTCCAAAAGTGGTTTGAAGGACAATAAAACCAATAAAAGGAAAGAAGAGCTGGTATACCTTCCTCCAAGTGAAGCTAAAGAGTGAAGGCACAAATCCTTTATTCTAAGTAACCTCTATCACAATCTGCACTCTAAAATTTTAAGGATATTTTCCAAGTCTTGCTTATGAAGTGTAACCCCAGCCTATGCCCTGCACCCTCCACTTGCTGTCACCACCAACATGTCTCACTCCCTCTTCTGCTTTCCCAGAAGTTACTCTCATTTCCCATCAGTTTACGGTGGAAGCAGGGGAGCTGCACCTGACCCAGAGCCAGCACTAATTGCCAAGTGCTCCTCAAAGGGCTCCAGCAACTGAGAGCTGGATGGGGGACAGCAGAACCCCGCCCGCTAATAAAGGCCCTATTTACATGGCTCACCAAGGATACCTTGGATAGACAAGACAAATGCATCTGAACAACATATTAATATAATTTGGCCTAATATTTAGCAATTTATTTTTTCTTTAAGTTGATCTAGCTTCAGTCCTCAGCCAGAGGAAGCCTTGTGTTCTCAAAAGGCAATGTTAAGAAGAAAAACCAACAAAAAACACACTCAAAGACCCACTGAATTTGGAGCATGGCGATAGGAGAAACTGATGCATAACGTCTGCTCTGCAAATTATTTTCCGCATGACGTTTCCCCCTGCCCCTCTTTGAAGGCTCCCATTCAGTTGGCTGCTATTTGGCTTACTGGTGAAGCCAGGAGCCTCATTCAAGGACCTGGTCCCCACTGTGCTCTCTGCCATGCGGCCATGGTGACGCAGCCGCCTGGGCTTCTGCAACCTGCCCTCCGACACAGGGGACAGAGCCACAGAGCCATGCAACCTAGAAAAATGCTTTATTCATAAAAAGCACATATTTACATCCCTAAGCAAACTCTTTAAAAGAATACTCACCCCACACAGTGCGGCTGAGAAGCATGCAAGAAAGCTAAGAGCTCTTTAAACTGGAATGTAGACATATCAAAGGTGAGCTCAGGTTTCAGATTCAATAAGCTATTGCTCCACTCTTCACTCTCAACAGTTTGGCCTGAAACAATCCCAGGGAATTCTTCTAAGCTGAGCCCGATTACTTTATGACATCTTGCTTCAAACTGATTTAGGTCGAGGAAACTCAGAGCTTCACTTACAGCTCGTTCCAGAGAGGAACAGTCAGCTTTTCAAGATAATATTTTTCTGGGCTTTGGTTTAGATATGTTTGCCAAGTTCTTATTAGCACATGTTTTGGGGGATGGAGAGCATCCTTGTAATGTTTGGTGTTTCTGCTGGTGTTTTGGGAACAAGCTGCTTACCTAGCCTAAGCAGAAAGGCTAAAACTGCTGAATGAAGACAGCACAAGGGCTCTGCAACACAGAACACAAATTTCGCACTTTCTGTCAGCACCAGTACTAGCATGGAAAAAGTTAAACCTTTCTTAGGAGTGAAAGGGAAAATGCAGAACAAACAATTACAGATGAGATCAAAAACAGGGCAATGAAAACCAGACGTCTTAAGCCTTCACCTATGTTAGTTCACGAGCTTCAGCAACATTTCTTTCCATTTCAAACCAACCTAACTATTTATAAACAAAATTCTAGTATTCATCATCCATATTCTAAACACTAACACATGTGCATCTAACACTGTGACACCTCAAAATACAAAAGTTGATTCTTTTGGTAAAGTTACATTCCTCAGGATATTCACATTTTAATCAGGTTCTATTTTATTTCTTTTGCTATTACTCAAATGTAATAACAAACTTGTGTAATTCAACCTGAAAAAAATGAAAGACAAGAAAAATCCGGTAAATGAACTGAAAAATAATCATTAAGGGGATTTCTGAATCTCTGTTTAATGAAGCATAACAGATTGGGTTGTTTCTGTTCTGGGGGTTTTTTGGTAAGGTAAGAGCGAGTTTTGGTTTTTATCGTTTTTCTATTGTTTCTATAATTTTTAATAGAGCAAAGCTTTGCACAGAAAATTAAGACTTCTACAGCATTCAAATTACTACTTAACCTGATTGAGACCTGAGGCTCACTGCGTGCCTCCAGGACAAGTCTGGGTCTGCCTGGCCTGCAGCCTCCCAACAGGTGGCTGAGGACAGCAGGATGACCCCTCTCAGCCCTCTCTCAGAGGGCGGCTGCTGCTGCTTCTTAAGCAGCAGCCCTAAAAAAGGCTTATCCCCTCCCTATACCTTAGTACAGTCTTTGCAGGCAGATCAGAAGAATAGAGTTATCTGAAGACATCAAGAATATCAGAGCAATTCTGTAAGAGGGAAGAACAGTCTGATAGCTAAAAGACCTTAGCGTGTGCCACGCAGCCACTCCTGAAATCGGTTTGGTCACCAGTTTTCATTAAGATTTGATGGGATAAGGACACTGCCCACTGTCAACACATCTTTCTACAAGCAGTATTACTTAAAAAAATTTAAAAAAAAAAAATCACACTTTAAATGTTATTTACTTTTCTTATGCAAAACTCAAGACAGTTTCCTCAGCCAGAACTGGTGAGTTGATAATATCAATCATAAATATGCTGAATTTCCAGTCTACAAGACAAAAATCATGATATTCACATTTTCCATGAAGACAGGAATTTGCCATCTTTCCTCTCCAACAATCCTGACTTTTCTTCAGCATTGGAAAAAGTCTCACTCCATATCCTACTGTCATTCTTGGGCACCAAAAATTAACTTGCTGATTTTGCTTTCTTACAGCAAGCACTTCAATGAATTCTTTCTCTCTTTTGAGATGGAAAGCACATAAGAAACTCGCTTGATTTAAAGCTTATCTTCTGCTGCTTTTTGTTATCCCTAGAGTAACGTATTGGTTTTTTAAGCAAAGCAAACAGAGGGAATTTAGTAGATAACAATTTCTTTTGTTTTATTGCTCCATTGATTATGTTTAAATATGTTGCTTTTACCAATTTGCTATGAGGGAGAGAAATGCATCAGGAGGAGGAGGAAACATGATTGTACTTCAAAACAAGGCACTGGGCAGAACAGGAGCAAGAGATGCCTGAACCACCTAAGATGATCAGTCATATTAATGCAATGCAGTTTCGATAGGTAGCAATTACAGGCTAATAGACAGTTCAAGCATCATTCAGAAGTTTGTTGCAACCATATGTTTAGAACTACATCTTTATGTTCCTTCCTGCAGACAGATGTGGAAGCTGTCATTATTTAAGAAGAGAAAAAAATTCCTTTCTTAACAGTCTATTTTGGATTTTCTAGTCTGGGTCTCTTGAAAGTCTGCCACCGCAGAATAAATAACTAGTTTCCCCAAATTTCTTTCTTTATAGTGTCATTTTTGATCATTCAACTGTGCCTCGGACAGCAAAGCAATAAATACTCTTATGTTAAGGAATTGTAATGATGCCACCTTGCCAAAACCTAATTAAATACTAATTAAAAAAATTCCAGAATGAAACAGATGCTCTTGCTACCTGTACGCTACTGTACCTACTACACAGTACGCTTCTCGGTTAACATGCTGCCATACAGTTTTTTTCTTACGTGATACAAAGGACAAGTTGTTTTTTAAGGCAGCATCCTTGACAACACGAATCAGATAAAAAGGAAGAAAAAGCAAAGCACCTAGCTACAAGCAATGAATGATGATGGAGACCCTGCAAAAGGCCTTTCCTAATGACAAGATATTACTGCACAGGTTAATGAAAACCAAATACCAATTTAACATGCTAACCTTTGAGCAAATTGAGTTCAACTAATCAAGAGCCCTCCAAAAGGGTATTTTGAACTAAGAGAAAAGACTAGAAAAATCATTTACATAAGACGGCTGGTAATGGTGCATTTAATGGCATTGGTGATAGGGAATTATACTAAGGAAATGAACGCATCATGTATGACCTAAAGCATTTAATAGGAAGTCTCCAAAGAGCCAAATTCTACCCATTGGCGGTGAAGCATAATTCCCCTTAACAAGAAAAGCAGTAACAGACTCTTCCTCAGGACACCCCTCCCACAGAATTTTAAGCAGAAAAAATATCTATCATCCAAACCCAGACAGGACAACTTCACTGCATAAAGGGCTCCCTACATCAATCTTGGTAACTAAAGGACAGTCCACCTTTAGATCAGATCATGCATTTCCCCCTCTCCTCTGGCGGTGCAGAATATTTGTTACCTATGACCTGCTATTTCTTTATGGACTCTGCAGGAGGATGTGGCACCAATCTCTGAGTAGCTCTACCTGAATACTACTGGATAAATAAATCCTCACACACTTCTTTCTAAAAGATCATCCTAGCAAACTTACTTAGCAAAAATCCCAAGTTCGTGCAGGCACACGTGCAATTCTGTGTACACACCTGCCTTCACAATGTCCCATGCACCGACACAAGCTGTATTTTTCATGACCATTTAGCATGGCTCAAGTACAAGAAAACAAATCTCCGTCATCCCTCTCTAAAAATGAAGGCAGCACAATTCTTAGAAGTTTATCCAGACAGCTAAACCAGAAGTTTCATTATCCTACATAACAAAAAAAATCTAACTCCCATAAAGGTGAAAAGACACAGCTGGCTTTCCACTCCCTATGCACATGCACAAGAATGGCACTAAGGTTTTTCCTCTGTTGTTTCCTCCCGTCCCCACCAAATCCCATAGCCCCCCAAACCGGGTTTGAAAGCCTGCTTTCCACCATCACCTCCACATATTCTGAAGATTACTGGAAACAATTCAGCAGTCTCCAGCTAAGCACCACACCTGTGATTTATCACTTACCACTCGCACCGTGGCAACTGTAAGCTACATACCTTTGTTTGTCAAACAAACCAGCATCAAATTACACGGTTGGGAATGTGTCCAGCATCTCATAACAAGTCCAGGTCTTAATAGATGCAAGATGTTAACATTACAATAAAATCGGGTCACATCATCTTTAGGTAATACATTTTAGAAGAATATTGAGCTCTGCAATGTATTATCTTTGGTAATATCTGATAATGCAGCCCTTACATCAACCTTTTTGAGGAGGACAGAGGAGCAGGCTTTCTCCCCTGAAGATTTCTAATATAGCAGGGAATAGCTGGCAACTAACAAATGCTTGCTTTGGCAAAGCATATAACGCCGCTGGTTTGTGCATTTGCTAATATTTTCAAACTCCTTAAAAACGACCTAACACACCAGGTACCTTTGGCTTCACTAGCACATCAGCGTTCTCTTCAAGCGCTCTCAGTCTTGCCAGATAACTAACTGACCAGTGGAAAGGCGAGATTGTCACCTAAGTGAACATTCAAACGCCACAATTACTGGAAATAATCTGTACAAATACAAGGGAGGCAGTTAAGCACACTTAGTAAGACAATACGAGGCCTTTACCCAGGAAAACATGACTGAACAGGCCCCCTAAACCTACAACAAAAGCATTTCTGATACTCCACCCGAGAGGCATGGAGACCATGCTTGCAGTGACACTCCTGGCTAGGGCTGTGCTCACTACTTTTTAAGCCTTTAATAAATCAGATTTTTTTATTTTTAAATTGTCATCTGCGGACTTTCACTTTGGAGAAGTACTGAACTATTGTAAGAGCCACCTAATGGATGTACTGTAGCACTTTCTTGAAGAAATATCCAGAAAAGAGTGATCAAAAAGAGACACCAGTCACAGGTACATTAAACTACTTAAATCTCCTACTTATGTTTCAATATATCACGCTGTAATTTCATGAGTCAGATACCCTCCTCCCTTTCAGTTCAGCTAAAGTTTAAGTAGTGCAGTCCTTGCTGGCTGCACTGAAAGCACTAACCTAAGGTTTTTGGCTAACAGCTACCCTTCAATCCTTTCATTCTTCTCTTCGTTACTCATTCCTGTTTCACTGTCTGAACAATAAGAAATGCATTATGAATCTGAAGTTATCCAGTACCGGGAAACCTTAAATTCATTTGGAAAAGATATCCCATGGAAGTGTGCCTACAAATTAATAAAGGATCCAAACCTTTTTTGAAACTATACCTTGTAGTTAAGAGATTCCATAATTAGAACATAATTACTCAGCCATATAGTGTGTCAAATTATGGAGAATGATTATTTGTTAAACTGCAGATAAAGAGAAGAATGAATAAATCTGGAGTCACAGATAAAACCAATTAAATGAAAGTCCTTCCCTTTAGCATTCTTCTAACACTTTGGAGACCATCTCTGTATCCAGTACTAGTTTACATGCATAACTGCTACGATAAAATTTTTACACTATATAGATAGCATAAATCCCAGTAGTAAATAATTCAGTACAAGAAACGGCTGCAAAGAGGGACAGCTGGTGCTGACAACGCTATCAGCATCTATGCTACTACTACATGACACAGTCAGTTATGAGTGGAGTAAGATTACGGAGAAGACAACACAAATTCCAGGTTGGAGTTGTTAAAAGATCTCACGTATTACTTGTATATAAGCCAGCATCCTTTGAAGTAGCGTTCAAAATGAAACTACCTGTCTTCAAAATAGACTGATAAGGTCTTTGCATACAAACTCAAAGCACGCCAACAGACGACCTAAAACACAGAGAAAGACGACATTCCCCTTTGTTTGGTGTAAACTGTAAAACTCAATTATTGAAGAGGATATAATTTCACTAACAAATTCAGTCAAACCTATCTTATAATATATGGAAAATATATGGAAAAGTACAACAGAGGGTAGGAACCCACATAGCAACCTTGGTGCCGTGCCAAACAGGCAGGCCTGTTGGAGTCAGTACCACTGACACCTCCGGACCAGGCACAACAGCAGCTTGTCCTAAAAGCAGCTGCCTGTCCTCAAAGTTACAACAGGCCTCAGCAGAGTGATGACATACAGGAAAGCTCAGTAGAAACAATAAGGAAAGATAAGAAAAAAAGATTTTAAAACAGTCCCAGAGGAAGCACTTGCTTCAAATTAAAAGCCACGCATGGTCTTTCTGGCACATGGATTAAATCATCATCCATAAATTGTTCTGCTTTCCCAATTCATGGATTTCACCCCATAATAGAGCCTTTCCACCTGTACATCTAGAATTAGAGCTTTTATTGGACTTCCTCGCAAGTGCACCTACTCCCAAAAACTCATTAAGTTACCAAAAGAAATCATCAGTTTTGCTACTTGATCATGCAACACACAATGCTTTTCCTTACCCACTGGAACACAGTCACCAAGAGTTC
The DNA here is from genome assembly GCA_013398225.1 of Steatornis caripensis. Classification (NCBI taxonomy): domain Eukaryota; kingdom Metazoa; phylum Chordata; class Aves; order Caprimulgiformes; family Steatornithidae; genus Steatornis; species Steatornis caripensis. The sequence goes on along the minus strand of VZSC01008472.1, from coordinate 1,301,379 downwards.
TTGCAACTACAAAATCAGAACTCAGGTCACCTGCTTTTCTCTGCCCCTTCATTGTACAACAGCACAACTCTTGCCTCGGTACAACTTCAGAAATGCACAATCCATTCATAAACCAAAGAGTGACCTATAAGAACAGCATTATTGTTCTGTAGGCACAGATAAAAATCAAGAAAGGAATTAGGTAAACTACACTGAGAACTTAGCTAGTGATAAATTAGGGATCCACTATCTTAATTAGTACCAATAATTACATTCTCTTTCAAAGAAACTGAGGTGTAAGAGACACTAATGCCATCTTTTCCTGCATAATAATATCACATTGATTTTTTAAAATAAAAGAAAGCACACTGTCTGACCAAATAAGATGATGAATTATGGCCATTTTAGAGGCCCTGAATGTAACAGTGGGCCATACCGCTCACATTGTGGCAAATTTAAATAAAGATAAATCCAGTCAATGCAGTCTTTGAACTGAGGTATGAGATTGGGAATCAATGGAAAAGGGTCCCAGTCACAGCACCTGACCCAGATGCCTAATGGCAATATTTATCTGGCTTACAGAAGTGCAGAACAAAACAAAAACATAGTGTAAAATACCAGGTACATCAAGTATAAAGTTCTATTAATATCACTGCTTTAAATGACATTGATTCATCAGTATTTACATTTTAGATAGTATACTGACATTTTAGTTTGACAAAACCTACATTTAACTCCCCCAAAATCCAAATTTGCATTATCAAAACACCAATCTAACAGTGATACAAAGTTTCAAAGACGAGTTCAAAGTTAGTAAATAAGAACTCACTTGTGCAATCAATGTCCACACTAGCCAGAGGAAAACAAAAACAAAAAAAACCACTGAAAGCAAAGAACTCCACCCTTAAATTACTATCACAGGAATGAAAATCTGCTGGCGTAGTATCCATTAGTCACTCAGCTTGCACAGTACCATTGCAGACTGACTCAGAGCTGCCTCCTCGAACAGGACAGCTGCAGGGCAATCCCCTACCCAAGGGCCTTGGGGGACAGACGTAGTTTTGCTGTTCCTTGCAAACCCCATGCACCTCTGGAGTCACACAGCCAGAGCCCTACAGCTGTACAAAAAGGGGTGTTAAACCTTCATTGCTATGGAAAATTAAATGCAATTTATAAAAACATTAAGTTTAAAAGCATTTTTTAATATCATGCTAAGCAGGCATGCCACCATGGTGACTATTGCCATCTTTCCACACTTGAGACCACCAGCAGACCCAGAACCACTAAAGGTTTGCTTCAAAGTACAGATTCTTGTTTTCAGAAAAGAATTGCACCTCCAATACTTACAAACGCCATGGGACACGTTACGAAATGCTGAATAGCTTTCTAGTTACTTCTAAAGGACCTTAGGACATTCGTGTCTCCAGGGGTATAAAAATGCACTTCTCATCTCTCTGGTTAGAACACCATCAAAATACCGTTTGCCTTCTTGTAAGCCCAATTAGCCCCCAGATTCCTCTAATGACTCTTGCTTTTTCTGGTTAGTATCAGAAATCATTACACTTAAACTTGATGCATTTCAGAAAGAAATCAGAATGGCTTATTTTTTTGTATATTTTAATACTGAATAAAGACACCACTACCTCAGAAGCACACAGTTACCTAAGATTATCTGTTATCTTTACGCAGAAAGTATGTCTCCACTACACAAGTGTATATATGATCAATTAAATTGCTGCTGAAACTCACACGACATTTACGTATTTTACTTAATGTGAGAAAAGCAGCACTACAAGCTAACACAGTTAAATGTCTACCACACAACTTGTGCCATAATATAGTATCAAATTCAACAGCACTGAGCACACCATCCAAGCTAGATTTATTGCAGCTAATTGCTAATTAGAGTTATTTTCGAAGCTCTGCTGTTTGCATTGCACCAGATTTGCACTTGGGGAGAAAACAGGATTTACAAGGTCAGAATGAAGTTTAAACATTTGTATACAGACTGCTTCACTCCCCTTGGTATTGCTAAAAGGTCTTCGCAATCTGAAGACAACAGTATTTACACATGTGATTTTATTAAACCTGGGCACTCCCAACTTTATATAAAGCAGTTATTAACATGCAAAAATTCAAAGTAGGATTGCAATGGTTACCCAGACAACTTTCTAATTAAATAATGGCAGTAATATCACTATGCTTCCATGTACTACATTAAAAATTGAACAGTGCCTCACTAATAATGCATTGGTCATTTGCATAATCTAAAGACCGTGGCTGCCAGTATCAGCTACCGACCGTCACATCATTAACCACCAACATGCCCATCCCCTCCCATGGTCAGCAATTACAAAGATGAACACATCAGTAATTCGTGGGGGCTTCTGTTTCAAGCTCCTGCCTATTAAGACCCATTTAAGCATTGTTAGTAGTAGGATGATCCTCATGATCAAAACTTGGCTGTTTCTTTCAGAAATCAAACCCCACTGTAGACTAGACTATCCCCAATTTTAGCATCACTCTTCTCATTCCCCTAGCAGATTTCTGTCTGGTGTTTTAGGCACCGTGGCAGCATGTCTGCAACCAAAACACCATCATAATAACTATGGCCCAAGCGACCAGCCTGTTGCGCTGAATTTCCTCGTGCCCATAGAGTGTTCTCTGCCAAAACCAAACACAGCTACATTCATCTGGACTGCAGGTGAGTTATGTTGAGGTAAGGTTTAAAGCAGGGCAGAGGACTAATCCACCCTACGAAAGTCAACTACAGTCAGTAACTATAAAAGTAGACTGTCAGAGCGCTGCAAAACATAATCCCTTCAAAAATAAAGCTTCAATTCTGTTAGACCGGATACAGGACACGAATACCAGGCTGTACAGAATTAACTGACTGTAGCAAGAAAGTATGAAGGCTGAGTGACCTCTAATCAAGAAAACATGATGTACCTAGACTTACCAAAGGTTCCTCTTGAATTATTACCTCAGTTCAGATTTATTTTTATAGTTTGCTATAACTCTTTCCAAATCTTCTCTAATCATCAGCTGTATCAGCAGTATCAGAGCCATATGAAAGATAGCGCACTGTTATTTTTAATTTCAAGAGCCCAATTGCATTTCCAAATATACTGCTAGCATAATCCAGTCAGGCTGTCGTTTCATAAATTCAGATTTTTTTTTTCTGGCATATTATCCCAGAGATGAAGACAGCTAGTATAAAAACCTCAGGGGAGTGGGGATTCACAGCTTTGACTTCATGAACTGTAGCAGAGTCATGCTTAAATGTTAAAAGAAGAAACAAAAATGTGGTTCTTTCTACGCTTGCCCAAGGAGATGGTTCAGAGAAGTTGCTTTTGGAAGGAATGAAGAACTTGAGTCTGTCCCATGTCCCTAGAAATACATTCACATTTTGGAAGCATGCAGAAGCCTGAATGAAGGAGGCCCCAAAGCGGAGTGCTATGGAAACAGGATAAATGCACTTTTCCAGCCCCAAAGCACGTATGCTACAGCATTGGCTCTTCCCTTAGTGTGGGTACATGGTTCCCGATTGTGTTTTAATGGAAAATATATTTGCATCAGTAGAAGGCTGCTTACCAACCAGCTGTTCCTTCCTGTCCTCCGCTTTGTTTTTAAAGGAAAGCCGCACTTCTCCTTCCTATCCTCCCCTACCAGACTTCTACAAGTACAAAAGGACTGCAGCACATACCAAGGGTCAGACCTCTTCAGCACTAGTTCACAGGAAGGGGGTGGATACCACAGGAGTTGGTGTTTTCCTCTGTATTATACCACATATAATACGGATATGTTGCTATTTTGAATATTCCTCCCCCAGTCAACATGTGCTTTCAGAAAACCTCTGCAACATAGCAAATTTGGCCTCTAGACTATTCATGAGATGTTTTGTATAAGTAGCTTCAGCTATTTCAAATGTTGATCAGGCGCTCAAGACACAGAGATTCACCAGCAGCTCCGCAATGGACCAAGCCCCATGCGGAGTATCCACCACAACCACTCTGACTGCGATAGCTTTGGACACGCAGCCACTGGCAGGACATCCAGTCCAATCCTCCCACTGAAATGCAGAGCACAGGTTCAGCCCAGTCACTACATGGAGAAGACTGACTCAGTGGATTACATCTGACTTCAGGATCTCTCAGGAAAAGAGTCTTTGAGGAAGTACTGGGAGGCGGGATGGGTAGAGAAATACATTGTAGGAAATAGTTATTCTCTTGACTCAAGGAAAAAATCCAGCTCTCTTTGGAATTTTTGAGTAAGCTCTTAAACTTATTCACTTTTGCTTACTCCACCCTGTTATCATGCACTGTTTAACCCTTGTAAATATTGTCCTTGACACAGGCTGCATGTGTTCATATAGCATCCAGCAGCATGGACTTTTTTTTTAAAATCTTGTGGGCTTTGCTACAACATAAATGTTCAGACTTGGAGCAATTACTTCTGACCGCGCTAATGAGACAAGCATGCTGTTTCTGTAGTATATATATACATTATACACAAATTTCATTTAACAAGTATCTTGGCTGTGATGTAAACCCATCCCTAGTTACGTTTGTACACATTTGGACTGAAAATTAAAATTAATAGAAAGCTAAAATAAATAAAAGAGCTCCTGCTGCTCTGTGTGAATATCCAAGAAAGCCAAGGGCAGAAACACTTCATTCCCCCACAAACCAAGCACAGAGTTTACTGATTCCCGATTACTAAACAGCC
>VZSC01008472.1:1192072-1296524 GCA_013398225.1 Steatornis caripensis | reverse complement strand
TGCACAAAATAGAGGAATTTTCTCCATTCATCAAGCAGTCTTCCCCTCTCCGTACAGAGTGGAGACTAATGTACGTAAATCCCTGGTTCATCAAGAAGTGAATAGACCTTTTGTTGCAGTCTATTACAGTTATAAAGATTCTGGCCACGCTTCCCTTACCACCACCATCCCCTCCACCAAAATGAAAAGTACAGCTTAAAAACATAGAAACAAATCAGGATTCAAAACACGCCTGAACAGCCCGGCTGCACCAAGAAGAAAAAAAAAAAAACAACAAACCCCCAACAACTTTCCGGCCCCTTCACAGGGCCTTACGACACCACTTTTGAGTAGTTTTGGTCAGGCAGCTGACATCCAGTTTTCGTCTTCTACTGCAGATGTGCGGCTTTCCTGCACAATAGGCGCCTGCAGCCCTGGCTCTCTTCCAGGTCCCACTGTGTGACAGTAACAAAAGGCGAAGCTGGAAGCCCTCAGCTACAGCACAGCTCTAAATGATTTAGTGACCACGTCGTCCAGACCTTGGCAGCAGCTGCTGCTTTAAAGGGACATTACCCAAGGAGTCAGTAAACCGCAGAGGCAGGCGTTTTTTCACATTGGATTTGAGAAGTTCTGTTCAAAATTGAAATGGTACTGTCACATTTCTTTAAAAACCCAGAGCAGAGAGTGGGGAGATGAGAGAGAAGAGGACAGGCAGGCATTGTTCTCGGAAGTTGTTAGTGTAATACCACAAAGACTGCAAAACCATCTATTACAGTATCTTGCACTTAAGGATTGCAAGACACTCTGCAAGCATTAGTGATGGCAACCTTCCACCTCCATGGCCACATGTTATTTTCAATTTAGAGTTAGAAAAATAAAGCCCTGAGATTTAACCAGCCACAGGTGACCAGGACAACTTAAATACAGGATGACACTATGCGGACACCTTTTCTCTTAAGAGTGTGGAGAAAATTACCTCTTCACACATCAACGTCGCATCATGTTATGTTATGAGTTTCCATTTTCTTTGGTGCACAATTGTGCAGCACCACAATGCTACAAAAGGGCTTTTGCAGAGAATTTTACACCGAACACTGTATCTGTCTTCTGAAGGGGAGATATTTATTGGCACCAGCATGCTCAGTATTGGACATTAATGCATACTATAGCTTAATGCATACTGCTCTTGGAGAAGCATGTTGTCAGCCCTCTGCCCAACTCTACAGCAGTTTTTGAGCACCTATTCCAGACAGTTATGGGCCAGAAGAGCTGGATTGTTTCTACACAGTACAAGATCCAAACAAATCCACAAATCCCTTCAAACCCCATGAGATATTTTACTTCCTCTCCAAGCTGCAGAATAGCTGTGCTTTTCCTACAAAACTTCTCAAGTGTATCAGAGGACTAATGAATGAAGCTAGTGCAATCTTCCAAAAAAACCCAGTGAAAACAAGGAGTGCCTTTGCTCAGTGTTCAAGCCCTTCTGCCCATCATTTGTTTTCTACCTTCTGATAACATACAGGGTTGAGGCCCTGATGCAACATGGGTCCTTGTTTGGTTCTGCAGACGTGTCTTGCCACCTTCTTTCATTGAAGCCTCCTGCAGCCACACTGTGTACAGTCACACTATGTTCTTAAGGGCTGCACCACAGCTCCAAACCTCTGTCAGTGGTGGTCCAAAAACAGACGAACTCAGTTTCTTTCCAGAGCTCAGCTCCTGTGCTTCAAGCTGCCACAGTCTGCACCGTAAGTACTGCCTATGGGAACCCTGCAGGCAAATGGAGGGCAAGTGATTGACCCAAAAACCCACCAAGTGTCTGGTTGCAAAGAGAAATCAGTAGCCAGCTGTGCTAAGTCGCACCAGTAACTTAGTGCAAGAAATAAACATGTTGATTCAAGTAAAAAAAAAAAATATTTACATGAACAGTAACTACTGTGCAGCAAATACTCAAAATAATTTCTGTCAACAGAGCACTAATTAAGACAGATAAACACTCGTTTCACTAATCTTCCTCCTCCTCCTCCCTCCAGAGTAATTTAGGTGCCCACAGGGAAGAAAACATACAAGAGGAGGCTGATAAAAGAGACATATCAAAAAGGTGCACATATTTCTATATGCCACAAGCAGGTAATACAGCACTGCTAGAGCTCTGCTGGAAGGACGAAAAGTACAATGTGGTATTTCTCTATGGAGACTGAAAGTAATTTTAAAAGGACATTTTAAAGCCATCCTTCATCACCTGCAGTCAAGTGGTCATTATGAAAAAAAGCACTGTAATCAAAGCACCACTAACTGCTGAGAAACCCTATTAATCCACTAAGCAGCACTGCTCCTTCCATTTGCTCTGCAGTCATCCCAAGCAAGTAAAACAAAGCCAGGCTACTTGGTTGGATTTTCAGCTCCCCTAAGGGTGATTGTGAGAGGGGGCAAGGAACGTAAAGACATTACCAGTTAACCCACAAACAACGGCCAATTTAACTGGAACCCAGTATGGCTCACATGGTTTCCACCTTTGGCCAGCTGCCTTGCCTCAGATTTTGGGCTTGTCTGCTGTAATAGCAATGCATGAACAGCATTCGCGGTCTGAGCTCTGGCAGTTTTCAGTCCACTATATTAAAGTGGCGTCTCTTTCAATGACTTTAATATGCAGGGAAGGGAAATGAGCAGGAGCTGTTACATGTTCTGCTGGACCTTTGCTGCTCAGAACAGCAAGGAGTGAGGAGAAAATGCCTTTGCAAAACATATGGTTTGAGCAAGCAGGGGCAATAAGTGCTTTACTCTACTAGCATGCTGCTACACACAAGAAGACATCAGTGAGAGGCAGGCAGCACAGTAGCAAATCTGGTACCAGGAAATGTTGTGTAATGTCAAACACACAGAACAAAAGAATGATTTCCTACTCCCCCAATGAATATGTCATATCTAGCCTTACACTGCGCTCTGAAANGCAGGGAAGGGAAATGAGCAGGAGCTGTTACATGTTCTGCTGGACCTTTGCTGCTCAGAACAGCAAGGAGTGAGGAGAAAATGCCTTTGCAAAACATATGGTTTGAGCAAGCAGGGGCAATAAGTGCTTTACTCTACTAGCATGCTGCTACACACAAGAAGACATCAGTGAGAGGCAGGCAGCACAGTAGCAAATCTGGTACCAGGAAATGTTGTGTAATGTCAAACACACAGAACAAAAGAATGATTTCCTACTCCCCCAATGAATATGTCATATCTAGCCTTACACTGCGCTCTGAAACACAATGGCTGCCTGATCAACCCAAACAACACAGACGGGAGGACTGGAGATATTTTTTCCACCTCACTGAAACAAAGCTTAGGTAAATGGGAACAGTTAGCCCAGGTTTCTGTAGAACCAAGGTGGAAATCATAAATCAATGCACCTTCAAGCCTCCAACTTGCGAGAAGCATCAGGAATTTAAATAACTAAGAGCTGGAATAGAGGAACAGCGAGGGAGGGAAAGGAGAGGGATTCACAACATTTGTTAGGCAGTAATTAGCAGTGCTGGATGTGGTGCTGACTGACCGTGTTAAAAGGGTGCTCCCCTAAGCTGGAGAAGCACTGATGCTTTGGAACACAACAAGAAATCAAGAGCAAGGAAAAAAATAAACAACCAAGAGGAGAAACAGCAATTCTTCCAATTTTTTTGTTGCACGGGCACCCATGATTTCAGGTGAGGATCCGGTCTGATGCCCTTAAGTGGCAGTGCTTTCAACAGTGCTAACAGCAAAAGTTGCTCCCTGCAACACACGGACCAGATCTCTCAGTTGTTTGAATGGGCTGGGGCTCTGCCAGGAAACACTGCAGACTGTTTGGGTCAAGGACACTGCCTGCCTGCTGCCAGCCACCACTGCTGTTTGACAGGCAGCGTGGAAGAGCAGACCCATCACTGGGATTCCTGCGCAATATGGGGCAAGAGATAGGTTTATCTGTGATAATTTCACAGCATTCTCGCTCCATTTCCTGGTTGTTTTCCAGGTCCATTTTGTTATGCTGTAAAAGCATTATGTGCCTGTGATCATGGTGACAAGATATACCATGATGATAGCGCAGCTAAAGGCAGCAGGCTCTGCAAAAACAAGCAGACAGGTCTGCTTTGTTCTCGGCAGTCAGTTCCAGAGTCCAAGCTACCAAGAGACAAAACAAGGGTTTCCAGGGACAGAGGCCTGGGTGTCCGGTATCCCACATACTGCCACTGACTCGTTATATGGTAGGAAACAAGTCACTATCTGCTTTGCACCACATTTACCCTCGTTTTGCAAATGCAAAAGGGGTCCTAAGGCCCTTCATGTTTACATGGAGAAAGATAGTAAAGGCTTATTTCAAAAGACTTTTGGCTCTTTTGGTAGAAGGACCACGCCTGTTCTCTGGTCTACAAAATTACCAAAGTCTCAGGTTTCTAGCATTCGCTAGGAACCCAGACTGACTGAGCACTTAAACCCAACCTGAAACACATGCAGAGACTCTGAACTCACCACCCACTCCCAGAGTTGAAAGGAGTGAGGACTCCAAAAGGTTGAACTGTAACAGGCAAATGTATTTTTAACAAATTCTTCTTCTATAAATATTACAAAGCTTTCTGCTCTTTGGAGGCTGCTCTGCTCCCAGTGCTGCTGACATTATGGTGACATTTAGGAGGCCTTCACATTGCCTTACTGCCTTTCGTATGCTGGTTTTGTTTAAGGGATCAGAGAGACATATGAAGACACAAGGGCTGCTTATTCAAACTCTGCTCACTCGCTGACCTGCTGCTCACACGGGAGTCAGGAGCACAAAGGGGCTCTCCATGTCAAGTGCGCTGGCTGTGGCTGTCTCCACCACTCTGGAATGCATATAAATACAAAGGACACTAACACCAAGGTGCCACCAACAAGGCACAGGGGTGAAGGGATGGGGAACTGATTTCTCAAGCTGCACAACAGTTTCCGTAGTCCCAGCTGGTACTGTACCCTGTCCGCACAACATAAATGCTCCTCTTCATTTATTGATTCCTGCATTTGCCCTCTTCCCTCCTCTTTTTTCAAAGCTATTTTCCCCACATCCTCTGCCCTCCCCCTCCGATTTCTTCACTTCCTTGCACTCTCTCTGGAGACCGCTGCCAGCCTAGCTGCAAGGCCTGCGTGCAGCATGAATGGCACCAAGCTGGCACACGCCCCAGATGCTGACATCACCTCCTCTCCAGTCCTCAGCCTCCACCAAGCTGGGCTCCAGATCCTGCACCTACAATGCTGAGCGTTTAATTCACTGACTGCTGCCTTTGTGCCAGCTTCCAGCTTAATCTGTAGCTCTTCTGTTACTAAAAGACAGGGTAGTTACATGGCAAGAGACAACATACATGTATATATATATAAATAAATATATATAAATATATATATAAAAGGAAGAAGGGTCTTCCCAAATCAGGTTAAGACAGACACCAACACTTGGGTTAGGATCCTTTAGATACCTGTTCTCCTGCATTTCACAAACACTCCAGCCCAGAGAAGCACCCTGTCCTCAAGGCAGAAAATGACTCCTACACACCTAAACAGGTGCTAAGCAACCAGTTACCAGGATCATATCTGTACATTCGCACATTTTTTAAAAAACGTTGTAACTATTAAAAACTCCAGCTAAAAAAACCCCAAACAACAGAAACTTTGTTACTTATCTCCAGGATCCAGCTGTTCAGTCTCAGTCAGGGCTAGCTGCCACTGGAATATCCAGTAACACTTTGAATTAAATTTAAGACTACATGTTCTCCACATCACAAAAATCTAATATAACAGACACACTGTCCTGTTACCTTCTGGTTATTGACAACAGAAATGACACTGATACTTAAGGTGCAGAATCCCTGTTCTCACTTAAGGAGGTGCTTCATTTTAGGGATGGAGAAAGCTCCAAACTAACCCAACAGATCCAGGACTCACTGTACCATATCTTCTTTGGACTGTGTTTTGTTTTGCATAGATACATAATGTTTTTCTCAACAGGAAACTTTCACAGACTTTCTTTTCTTATGACAGCATATGAANCAGCTAAAAAAACCCCAAACAACAGAAACTTTGTTACTTATCTCCAGGATCCAGCTGTTCAGTCTCAGTCAGGGCTAGCTGCCACTGGAATATCCAGTAACACTTTGAATTAAATTTAAGACTACATGTTCTCCACATCACAAAAATCTAATATAACAGACACACTGTCCTGTTACCTTCTGGTTATTGACAACAGAAATGACACTGATACTTAAGGTGCAGAATCCCTGTTCTCACTTAAGGAGGTGCTTCATTTTAGGGATGGAGAAAGCTCCAAACTAACCCAACAGATCCAGGACTCACTGTACCATATCTTCTTTGGACTGTGTTTTGTTTTGCATAGATACATAATGTTTTTCTCAACAGGAAACTTTCACAGACTTTCTTTTCTTATTACAGCATATGAAAGCTTTGACAATGGCGGTGTTAGAGCTCCAACAGAATTCTCCCATTGCACACAAAGGAAAAATAACACACCTCACTTCAGTTTGCACCAGCAAAAATGGTTTGAAGATTTGTTTGAACACTCAGCAAGACCGTTTTGGCCTCCTCTGATATTTAACATAGGTATTGTCATGCTAAGAGGATTGTGATTCACAAGAACTGCGTACTTGAATGGGATCATTCCACAAAAATTTCAGTCTACCCTAGAAAATTGCCCATCCTATTTTGTAATTCAATGAAAACAGAGAGCACAACAACTGTAGTTATTTAACCTTTCATCAAAAAACTGTGAATATCTGATAATAATAAGTGCAATCTATAAAGGCTTCAAGTCAACACTTTTTATAAGCAGATTTGTAAGGTAATAAATTTTCCATGACTTAACGATCAGCTTTGCCTACGAAAGCCGATGTTGCAATTCCCAATTGATTGTAGATGTTAATCTTGCAAGACTCTTGTTCTTACGCTGTGATTTATTAGCTGAATTAATGACAGATTGCACTGTTTAAAACAAGCTGCCGCTTTACACAATAACCAGGAAGCTCTGTCCAACTGAGTCGCTGCAAGGATGGGAGGAGGGTAGTGTGCAAGGTGAAACTGCTCATGATACCTGAGCTAATTTGTCTTACTGCCTTTGAAATAGAGCACTAATTGTTTAACAATTAACCCTATGACTGAACACCAGGAGAGCTGAATGGCAGCAGCTATTCCGGCTCTCTGCAGAGTTTGGGATTCACATCCAGTGTCTGCAATTCATTTACATTGAGACATTCTGCTTTCTCATGGAAAACAACAGAAGATTCCCCCAACCCTCCTGCCGCACACATTTACTCCTTTGGGTTTTAAGACTTTGGAAAAAGAAAAAACCCATGTGCTTTCTGTATATACATGTGTGACTAGAAAAGGAAAACTGCAGAATAAGGACAGATCTGATTCCTTAGGCCTTATCCCATTGCTACCACAAAGCCAGTGCCGTTATGTGTAATAAAAGTTATATAACTTTCTCTCCAGATTATTTATTCTCTACCTCGTCAGTAACACTTCTGGTGTAGGAGAAAATATGCCACAAACGTGCTCTAACAATGCAGTCAAATAGAGGGCCAACACTGTAGTGGAAACAATGACAGTTCCTCTGTTAGTGTTAGTCTGCAGGTTTTATGAATTGCAATGTTGTAATAAACTCAGGCCTTTTCCTGTCAACTCTGCCACTGAGACAACACAGGAGATGGAGCAGAAGCTGTGAACTGGGGAGACAGGGTGAGGAGAAGGTGAACCAAACCCTACAATCACAGAGCAAGTACTCAGAGTGATTTAATTCTGATGCAGGAGTGCCATGTTCTGCAGTAAACGGCTCCCCCCTTCGTTTGCTTTTTAAAAGCTTGCCTCTGAAGGGATCCCTCTCTTTTGCAATGAATTTGAACTTGCTCCTGTGCTTCTTCGCAAGTGCTGCAGTGACTGGAGGCACTTCCTGTGCCGCAGAGTGCCAAGTGTTGCCAATTCCCATTGAGCCATCTCTTGCAGCTCCAGTGCCTCGCTCGTTCTTCCCTGCCCAGCAAGCAGCATATGCTGCTCTGTGGTACAGCTTCAGAGGTGAGCATAGATTTAAAAATAAATAAGTAAAACCAAATAAAAGAAGCAAGAGGATAAAGCCTTGCATGGCTGCTTCTGAACAGGTGTAATTCACAGTCACCTCGCAAGAGTCGCAGCAAATCCCCAGGACCACTGCTGTGATCGGTTATTAAAAACTGGCCCCAGCCATCTGCTGGTGGTCAAGCTCCATGATGTGGCAATCAATTACAGCTGTTATCTTGTCCTAGCTTTGACAGATGTTCCTCTCTTTCATTGTACAGTAATTACTAGTTAGCTGCCAGCAGGCTTCACACTTTAATTGTGGCGCTAATTTGAGACAAAGAGAGGAAAAAATAGGGAGAGACAGACAGGGAAAGGCAAAAGCTAAGACAGCTGTGGCAATTGCAGCACCCATGCATTAAACATTTCTTTACAAACAATAGGTGAAGGCAACCAGTTACCCCAATAAAACCTTAAAAATCGACAGTTGAGCACCATCCAACCACACCACAGCCTGCAGTCCTTTCAGGGGGGGAAAGAGGGACACTTTTATCTTTCTTTGCCAGGCTATGCTAAAAATACCTGCCAGCCTTCTGGCAACGCATGGCTTCACACTGCCAGCACTGTGGTGCCAACTACTTCACAGTAGTGAAAATCACATGGATAAAGACACAGGGTGAGGTTTTAATTTTTTTGGGGGGTGGGTGTTAATCTTCTCAGAGAACAAACAACCTACTTAAATTATAATACAGATGAACTAATGCTGCAAAACACAAGCAAATGCAATCCATTGCCTAGCTAGAGAGCGAGAGCATGGATCACATAGCACCTGCTCTGCAATCTGGTGTTCATGGAGAGCCTTGGGAGATGGGCAGGAGAGAGCAAGTGCCCTATCTGATCATACTAGGAGCCAGCAAGGTAGGAAACCTGGCAACTCATTTCTTATGTAACCCAGCGCTCTAAAGAGTCTTCAAAGCCAGGACCTGACAAGGTTTGTCCTTTTCTTCTGGTTTAGATGCAGCATTTCAGTGTAATTTCTAGAGCCACATTTTGTCTTAGTTGCCATACACTACCTAATGATGTATATACCTCCATACACCAATAAAAAAAACTCTACAATGACCATAAAATGCAAAGACCCACAGTAAAATCCTCATCAGCTGCTGTTTAATGACGATACTTTAAGATGTGCTTATCTCCTCTGTTCAGACTGCAATGGAAGTATCATCTTTTTTTTTAAGGTGTTAAATAGTCAAAAGACTGTCTTTAAACAGGTTTCAGAAACCAAATACCAAACTTCCACTAGAAGTCTGAACAGTAAGCAGAAAAACATTCAATAGTTAAAAGCAATTCTGTAGCAAGCTATAGACTCCCTCCTACCGGATATCCAAATCTGCATTAACTATTTTCTTTTTGATTTAATTCACAATGGACATATTTCTGCTGTTGAATATTTACTCAATCTTTCAGTAGCACTTAGGCTGTGGTTCGGTGATGTGATGTGTTTGGCAGTAACAGCAGCTTACAGCAGTTCCTATCACACACTCTCCCTTTCCTCTACTGCCCACCCTGTGCCCGGCCTCATGCCACTGCATGCTCCCTGCTGCAAGTTGTGGCAGCAAAACTATTTCAACATCCATTCAGATCAGGAAATGGAGAATGGCAGAAGGAATTAACACCCTCATTTCACATTCAAAAAAAAAGAATCGAGGGGGAGGAGACTATCTTGTGCTGGCACGACTGACACCGAGGTTTCGCAAAACAGCTCACTGCCACCCAAGGATCAACCAATTGCCTGAAATGGGAAAGAGGAGGGTAACCAGACAGCTTCGACCAGTGCAGAAGAGCTCAGCCATCTCAGGAACCTTATGCTGGTACAGCACATCACGTGTGTGGGAAAAAGAAACACAACACTGCTCATACCGGTATTACTGAGAACCACTTACCAACGAGACATGCCCCCGGTTTAATTGGACACAGCCAACTGCAGGCATCTGGACTGGAGCTCAAATTTCTGGTGTGCTCAAGGCCACTGATGTTTTCTGTCCAAAAACTTGTTTGTTTTTATGTGCTCTCACATTTTACATTTTAATGCCACTTATTGACCTTTTCATTACTTTATTTTTATGTCATGATCTCAAGCAGTGTTTGTTGACTTCATATTTTATTGTTACTCTGTTGTTGGGAGAACTTCTGAAATCAAATTGTTGGAAAAATACATGAGGCTTTGGTGGTTGCTGAACACAACCAGCCAGCTCCCGCTGATAATGGCAGTGTAAGTTAACTGTCTGGGATCACCACATAGCAGCTGTCAAGGGAAAAGGGGGGAAGGGACAAAGCTGTACATTTTCAACATGTTTCTAGCATTGCAACTAGCAGAAGTAGCGGTTTTACAGAAGCAGAACTATGTGGTTCACTGACCAATGATTTGAAATGGCTTCTCTGCAGGAACTGCCATTTATCTGGATTACTGCTTTTTGAAAAAGGACTTTGGGACAGTGCTGTAAGCATCTGTCAGACAACCAGATGTCATGCAGATAGACAAGGAAACTAAGTTGATCAAAACCCTCTAGGATCTCACTAGCTGACAAAGTAAAGTCAATTACTTTGAAAATAATATCAAGAAGCATAAACGTACCTGGAATAATAATCTTTCTCTTCATAGTCTGCTTACCAACTGATGTTACTACCTGATTTCTAGTTGTCCTACAGGCAAGCTGTCCTTTCCCTTTGTTTCAACGCATGGTTCTGCTCATCAGAAAGATACTCAGGAGTGAGTTTACAAAACACGTTCCCTATCAGCTGAAGTTGTAGATGACATCCCTCACACTCCAGTCTCCAGGGACTGAGGATCCCCAAGTGCCACAGAAGCGTGTCCATTCCTCATACGTGCTGTGGAAGCAGCACCACTCCAACAGAAACAACATACTCTCCCTCTCTTGGTTGCGTTTCTTCTCCCTCTTTTCTTATTTTTCCCACTTTGTACCAGCTGACTTGAGTGTCCTTATTGTGCTTTCGTTTTCATCAACTATTTCTTCAAGCACCCTTGGTCTGCAGCTGATAGCTCGCAGATGGCTGCTGCAGGTACAACAGAGATGGTTCAAAACCCGTTCCGCTCTGGAGAGCAACGTGGCAACCCACACGGGACCCTACCAGCCCTCAGACAAATTGCCCTGCCGAGCCCCTGCAACGGGCCCTGAAGCTGCCTGTCTCCGTGTTTTTGGCAGCTCTGTGGCAGCATTTGCCTGCTGCAGGGATGCACTCTGCCTCACTGGCTCAAGCACTTTACCTCACGCTCCTGCCTCCAACCTGCCTGTTTCCACATGCACTCCACCACGTTTTTTCACCTTCATTTCTCAGCACTGCTCCTTCTTCTCACCTCCTGCAGGCATGTCCATGCTCCAAGTTTTATCCTCAAGTACAACCCTGACAGTTTTTCCTCACAAACTTTGTATTTCATCCCAGCCACTGCTGGGACACCTCTCGCTGGCTCCCCATGTGCTCACCACAGCTCCCCAGCACATGAGGACCCCAGATTCCAGGCATTTCCAGGACAGAGCAGCCCAGAGACACAGGTCGGCATCGGGACCTCTGAAGGGAGGGAGAGACACAGAAGCAAAGTCTGGTTTGCTGGGGATGAGGACCCGTGATCCGTCCTCTGGAGCTCAGCTAGGGCCCTGCTGGCAAGGGGGAGAGACGAGGGGCGGGCTGGGCTCTGGGCCTCTCTCCCTGGCCTGAACGTGATGCAGAGCTGTAGAGGTTCCATCGCGGAGAGGTTTCCTCAGGCTGAGGGGCCACTGGCCCTCAGCTCTGCTCTAGTGAGCGGCACCCACCAGGCTAGGCCCGGCTAGGAGGGCTCAAGCCCGGGCTTTTCCAGCCATATTAAAAAAGCTGGCAGTGCTGGGTGTCGTGGCCAAGCTAACCAGGGCACCAGCACGGCCTTCCACCCATCATCAGACACAAACGCTGAAGAAAACACAGTGAGCCAGTCTTCAGGGCTTTTCTACTAACCCTTTCCTCATTTCAACAGCTAAAGGGGCAATGACAAGGGTATGGGGTACCCCCTTCTCCATCCCCTTCCCTGCCGTGGCGCTGGCTTATCCCCACAAGACCCCACGACAACCCGTGCCGGCTTTTGAACCATATCCCACAGCAAGAGTAAATCCTCAATTCTCATTAAGGGCTCCCTCACTCACAGCAGGGAAGTCTATTACAGCCGCTTCACCACAGGGCATTGCCATTTCCACTCACCCAGGCATCGCTCAGGCCCCTGTCTGCCCCATACCCGCCCAGCGCCTGGGGACACGATGGACAGTAATTAAGGCCAAAGCTCCACATGGAGCATTTTTGAGGGGACGGAAGGGATGGGCAGATGAAGCCCAGCTGCCAAAACTTTTAATTCCTTCTCATAGGATCAGGGCTGAAATGTTTGGAATAATTTCTTAACAAAAACAAAAGAGGCTGCTGAAAAGAATAACATTATGACAGCTGCTGGGAAAGTCACCAGTGGGTGAACACCGGTCGCCACACCGATCCCCATCCCTGTGCTGCTGCTTACAGGAAGGAAGGGATTTTTATATCCTGAGCTGCAGACTGTGCTTTTTATTTACTTTCCCCATTCTCCCAAAACCACTCTGGCTCAAGCTCACTCCTCTCCTATTTCCAGCCTTCAGGATGGCTTTCACAAGTTGGAAAGGAGACAAATTTGGCAGACAGCGCACTACGTTTGCATTTCAGTGGTGACAGTCGGGTGGCCACAAGAGACAGGCACTGAGAGGCTGACCCGCACCCCTTGCCTTGCACAGGCTCTGGCAGCAAACACGAGACAGATGCTCTATTTAACTCACTTTAAAGTATTGCTACATGAATGGGATGTTTGGTTGGATCAGACAAACTTTGTGACATGAAGAAATCTTTCCTGCCAGAAACATGTTGTCAAGCGGAAGGTGTTTCTTCAGAAATCTTCACCCTGTTTTCAAGGCCAAAAACTTTGCTGCTCTTACATTTTAGGACAGACTCGCTTGCTGTAAACATACTCATAACCAAAGTTACCCCACAGAAGAGAAAACCGGCCTGTGCAGTCATCATAAGAAATTAAACCGAGTTTCAGATTAAATTAAGTTTAATTATGTATACTTAATGACAGGTATGTGCTTTTAAAACAACAGCAGTTGCACAGATGTGGTTCAAGGTATAGACAACAACAAAGGCTCTCCCAGTGCTCCAGAAAATGTTCCTGTGGACCTCTCCTGCATCAGATCACCTTTGTCTTTAACCAGCTGTCATTTAGATTTTGTTTCTTACCTGGGTTTAGCAAACTTCCCTTGCCCATTACATACAGACCAACTTTTTTCTGTTTGTTTTTTTCGGTGGGGTGGGAGGTGTTTGGTTTTTAAACAGAGGCAGTACTAAAAGACTTCCAGAAGAGAATTTCCTGATCATACCTACTGCTGCAGCTGCCTCTGAGGCTATCCCACGAGCTTCTACTTCCTCATCACTATCTAGTTTGTGTGCAGAAAGCAGAACACATCAGAAATCTCTGTCCTGCCTTGCATTTCCCCTTGGTCAAATATTTTTCAGGAAGTAGTTGAGCTGGCCTGCAGGGTATGAAAACCAAGGTCAACCACATCACTAAATAGCTGGTAAGGAAAGAAAATAATAGTGTGTCTGAAGGGGGGCCAAGAGAATTAATTTGAAGAGGAAGTTATTTAGGATGAAGCTTTGCAAAATGGGAAAAACAGCACTATTATGTTTCACAAGACCATTGTCAGAATCAAAGATACTGTGGCACTAAGATACACACTAACAAGGGACATACACATTCCTAATAAACACATTTACATACTGTTGCATGTGATAATTGCTTTTATTGTACAGTTACTGGCTACATTTCCAGATTCTTTGATTTCTGTCCAACACAAAAATCTAGCTTGCCCTTGCTCATGAATTTTTGAAGTCAGCATAAAAATATTGCAATATGCAGAATAGGAGCTTGTACAACTGTGCTAGCAAAAAGTAGCTCTGTGTGATCTTACACATTATGCACATAATGCTCGTATTTTTTTCGTGCACAAGAGCACAGGGTCACTTCATGAATCACAGAAGAAGAAAGAATAAAGAGTCGAAAATACTGGGGGGAAAGTGCCTTAGAAGTTTGTACTTTTCAAAAAGTATTTGAGAAACGTTTCAACATTTTAACTCGCATTTGGCAAGATCAAGTTTGGTTGTAGTTTACAGCAGCTCTGAGTAGAGTACCGGGAAAAACCAGAGCCAACTGCTAGCAGGTGAAGAGGAGCAGAAGAACATACCAGGGCTGTAACTCTCCTCACTATAGCACAATTCTCTGCCTCCTCACCGAGTTCCCCGCTCTCTGCTTGACTTGATAGATTAACTAAGGGACCCACATTCTAATCATGCAGCAGCTCCTGGCTACACGCACCATCTTCACTCCACATCACCCAGACGCACCCCAGAAGAGCAGGCAGCACCACGTACAGAAAAGCATGCTGGAAGGTGTGTGGAAAGGAGCTCCATTTCTGTTCAGTCTCCCACCCCGAACAGAACAAGTCTCTCGCCAGACCCTGGCTGAAATTTGGCATCCTTGCCTCTTTGCATGCGGTACAGATGGCAGGATAGACGCGCCTGCTGGTGCAGGAAAGCTGTGCCAGTTCTCAGGAGGTGGCAGGGAGGGAAGGCATTAGCAGAGAAGGGTCACTAAGATCAGCACTCGCTTCCCTGATCTCAACCTCTTCGAGAGGCTGCTAGAAAGATTTGGGAAGAGGAGAGTCTCACTACTGGATGCCACTATCCAAGTATTTAAAGGATTCCCCTCTTCCCCACTAATCGTGTCCTGCTTGATGATTTTTTAAATTTTTTTCTCTCTGAACAGCTGCTTATCTACCACTCCGTTCCCTGTCTATTCATGTTGATTTAATTAACGTTCCTCTCAATATTCTCCAAGGAAACTAATGGCTTTGGTGGTCACTGAAAGGTGCCAAGTAATTTGCATGACCATTTCCAGTTAAGATTCCTTAGAATATTGCTGTCAGATAGCCTTGTTTTACAACAAATTAGTTCAGCAAGTGAAAATGTTCACGGGCAATCAGAAAGAGATAATACCCTTCCTCCTCTTTATCCTCCAACAACACTTGTGCTGCCCTTTACTGCAGTCTTACACCACACTCCTGTTCCACCAGAACCCCAAGAAGGCTGCAGTACAAATAAACAGGAAAGCTCCACAGATATTTTTTTCTTTGTTTAGCCTCTGTAATGTCCGCCAGAGCCAAACAGAAAGACCAGGCTTTGGTTTCGACTGAGATATTAAAAGTCCTCCAGAGGCTAAAAATCATGCCAAGGAGAATTGGATTTTAAGGCACAATAAACATGTCTTCATGAGATACTAAAAACCTTTGCAAAATAAAAATAAACGTTCATGCAAACCAAACATCAGACATCATATATCTCATCAGCTGTAGGCCTGCAAGCCCAGGAGAAAAAACATGCAATACCATAGAGCACGAGACCGAGTTTTCAGGCAAGGCAATTACTATTCGTGCCTCTGTTCCCCAGACCTTCTGGAAATGAAAATTATTCCTTCTTTCTCTCTCACCACTCCCACACGCCCAAACAACTATTTCCCAGTTACCATTCCCTCCCCCTATCTGTAGAACGAAGAAAATAAAACCAAATTTTAAAAAGATTCGGTACCCAAAGACAAAACACACTGCGTAAGACCCAGGTATTATCACACCAAGTAAGCTTGCTTAGAGGCTCAAGGATTTTTTTTTTGTGGATACAGTCAACATATCAACAGCAGTCTCAAGAGCGCCTTACACAGCACGCATGCTGTGAATCTGTAAACTTCTTAGTGACCATTTGCACATACGAAAAGCATGTTTTAAAAATCATCAAAGATCAAAGCACATCAGAACAGAGTATGAGATAAAAGGAAAGATAACATGAAGCAGAAATCCCTAGAGTCAACCCAGTAGTTTTCATGACATTTCAGTTGCATCTTTATTCCTTTCTATCTCAAAAATCCCAAAGGTCAATTTATTTAAATTGGTCAAAGACCAGCTGGAAAGTGAGAAAGGCAAGAAATAAACAGGGATTGACACACAGTGCACCTGAAAGATGCTTTTCAGAGAAAATACTTTTTCCTGCATTTGGCAAGCACATCGTATGCTTGAGGCACTAAATACTATTTCAAATAATTAACTAGGTAGGTTTGTAGAAGCCAGCTCAGATGCATCAGTGACCAAGTACTGCAAATGAACCTTGCTTGCTCCGTGACAGCGTTATAAAATTGCTGCCATGAAGCAGAACTCATCTTGTACGGGAACCAGAACATCCTTCTGATAAGCACAGAATGATGTACCAAATATCCAAGGCCATCATTCAGTAGAAATAGCTTCCAGCAAAGTAATTCTCATCAACTAGAGAAATTACATCCATATGCACAAAATCTGACTAGTCATGCAACTGTGTAACTATATGCAAAGCAGACCTTTCATGATGATCTCTGGTACTTTATATTTGCTTAGAAGTAAGCACAATTCTCTGCAGTTTAATCAAAAAAGAAAAGTGTATGAACAAGATATCAGAAGTTGTCACTAAACGCTTAAGATATGCCCATAAGCCACGTTTTTGTGGCTCGGTTTTGCCATCAAAATGGCTTTGCACTACTGTGTTTTAAAAGAATAATCACGAAACAGAAGCTTGTATGAACTTTTGTAACCTTACTTGAGATACCAGTCTCCTGGACTACTGGTGGGACAGAGCTAGAAGCGTGGGGCACTGGTCAGGCAAAGCGGCAGTGATAGTGGATCAGCCCTGGGGTGAAGCATGACATGCCATCTCTAAAGATACCAGGCAAAGCAAAGCCCCTTGCTGAAAAGCACTTGCAAGAACAGTGTTCTCTCCCTTGCAAAGGCAGCACATGCAAACCAAATCATTTAACCTTCACTTTTCCAAATTCTGAGTAGTGGTCAAAATCCGGAGCCGGACCATCATCGGGAGTGAAAAATGCTCCCTAGCTCACTAATGTACAACCCCGCATTCTAATACAAGATTATATGGACAGCCACAAACAATCAGCCAGACAACATTCCTTTGCACTAACCAAGCCACTGTTGACACTTGAAAGCAGTGAACACGATTTGTCCAATTTGTTTTGATAGAGAATACTGTCAATTTACCAAAAGTATTTTATTAAGCTCTTCAGAAAATTCTGAAGTTCCTTAGAAACCCAGACGTTCTGGTTCCTTAACAATTAACTTTGTTGCACTGTAAATAGAATTGTTACCTTAATGCAGTAAAATAGAAACAGATTCATCATGATTTGAAACAAATTTGGCCAAGATACAAAAGAAAGCATCAAGAAAGTTCACACATACAAACTGAACAGACCCACCAGCTGAGGATACAGCACTTAAGAAAGCTGTTTTAATACCAGATGGCTATTTTCACCAGTTTTAAAACTTATCTTTGTCCCTTTTTACGATCAGGGCCCCCAGGTTTCTGAAAATTCCTCCTATGAAGATCAGCTTCCTAAAAGACATCACAATTTCACCACATAAATAAAATACATTTGTTTATGAATAATCTGTCATGGTCATAAGTCACTTCACAGTACTAGTTTGGACTTTAGAAAGCAGATGCCTGACGCTCTAGAGAAGGGCTATGTAAATGGGGCTGGGGAAAGGCCAAGAAATGGCAGTACGTACCATGTGTGTTATACAGAGGCTTGTAAGGCTCGAGGTAGACGCAGCCGGAGAGAACTCTGTGCAGTTTGCAGAATGTAACCCACTCTGTACCAGCAGCCACCTCCTGGCTATTAGCCACCTTGCGTTTTGCTTTTTTATTGCAGTAAGTAACACTTAATTTTTACCAGATGTTCACTCATCGATATCCCCAGAGGTTGCTTCAAGCACATTTCACTTCCCCCTTAGTCTTTTCAAACCTGTAAAGTCTACCGGCAACCCTCTGATCCCTCCCAGCCTTTCCACAAATCCAAAGATGGGGTGGACGAAAAGATGGTAGAGACAGCCTGTCCCTTCCTGAGGGTATGAAAGCCATGTCATTGTGGCAGTCATCTAAGTTTCTACAGCACTGATTTTCAGCTCGTAGTATTTTGAGTACTTGTAAGAGAGTCTGCAAATGGTAACTACGAGCAACACAAGCCAATCACCAAGTAAGGTCAAACTCCCTCCACTGGGACTAGCACCTCAGTGATTTCCTTTTACTTTATTATTTTGAAGGAACTGAGGAAGAAAAAAGTTGAAAGCCACTATTCTGTAGCAAAAGAAATTTCAGGAGCGCAGTTGTGCAGACCCATGGGAGAGACTACAAAACACAAGCCATATGAACCCTTTTCCTCTCTCTTGTTTTAAAGGTAAAGTGGGTGAACACGCAGTGCTTCTCTTGGAAGTAAGACCAGTTGGCTCAAACTCTCCAAGCATAAAATTACTGAGCATGGTTGGGAAACCTATGCAAGTTGTACTATTACTTCAAATGCTAACAAGATGGCTGGGGCACTGCTAGCCAAGTGTGTGGGTCATGCGGCACTTTTATTTGCTAATGAACATTGAGGGTGGGTTGGCCCTGGGAACGAAATCCTAAGAAACAGTGTAACTTGGCTCAGGGCATCCTCTCCAATAAATGCTGGGAATATGTATTGAAAATATGTATTTTAGAAGTCTGCCTGGAATAAAAATCTCTCCCCTACCAGCAGTTCAGGCAGAGATTTTCTTCCCCGCTTACTGCCCCTTTGAAACTGGGGTACAGTTTCTATTTGCAAGCTCATTTAAGAGTTTACGCCCCAGAACACATGCAAGCTGGGATCTTTGCAGGCCTCAGGAGACAAGGGATGCACAAAAAAACCCCAGGCTTTCTCCCAGGCAGGCATCAAGTATTGCATAGCAGCTAAATGGCTCTGGCTGGCTGAAACCTCCACCTTGCTGCCTGGGCTGGATGCACACCAATTCCACCCCAGCTTAGACTGCCAGATCGTCAAGCCTGCGCTGCTGAATTTATGCTTTCACCCATTTCACCCAACTCCATTTACCCTCTTTCAACCTTTTTTTAAATATAAAAGTTTGTTTAAACAAAGAGGCACTCAGCCTCAGAGATATTTTTTTTTTCCCATTCCCTTCCGTTGCCCTTTTCCCAGCAGAAATCCCCCTCATGTGCTGTGTTTGTTCCGCATGGAGGAACTTCACTTCCCTCTGCCCCTGTTCACCCCTCCCCATCAGGGCTTCAAATGACAAGTTTTATGGTGCCCCTTGCACTGCAGCTGAGACTGAAGAGAGGAGGATCAAAGCAGCTGTGAGTAAATAACACCAACAATAATGGTGGTGTTATGAACATTAATTAATACATTTCATATCTAAACCATCATGACAGTCTAGACCACCCTGCAAAAGATGAGGTGCATGTTACACACTCTCTTCCCTGGAAGCAGTGTTCGAGAAGTTTGTGGATTTGAGAGATTTGAACGGTGTTAGCAGGCAGAAAATACCCCACTTTAGATAAACTCCACAGGTTAACATCCCAGCGGCCAGTGACCAGTTCAGCAGGTAGCGTGGTGCAGTCAAGCAAATAAAAGAGATTCCTGCAAAGCATGGGGGTTTTAAGTGCTGTCCGAACCAAGAACACACTAAGACTGCAAGAAGAAAATTTTGGACTGGAGATGTCACTAGCCTAGTTTTGCTCAACTGTCATACACAAATACAACATTTTGATGTTATGTTTTCAAGAGATACTTAAGTTTAAGTGTTAGCGTTCCAGAGCTTTAAAATACTCTTGTAAGTAGGATGGGCGTAAAAGTGACAAGAGGCAGGAAAGTACCGTGATGACAAGATCGATAATTTTAAGATCTCATTGCTCTTTCGACAAGGTGTTAAACACAATCAAGTCTCAGCACCTTGGCATACCCTGCATCAAGTTTCTGTTGTCTTGGCTGCACCTCTGCAATACCGACTAGCTTTGCAGCAAAACCCAGAGCACCTGCATGCACATTCAGCAAGTACACAGCCCGTGTCAAAGCTGGGAAGTAAATGCATTCAAAGCCAAACAAACAGCTTTCTGCTGTGCTGCTGGGCTCAGGACATGCCCATCACTGGCACCACAAACCCCAGGCGGGATCTGCATGCCAGAGGTTCAACTTCCACTGCTAACTTTCAACACTTCTGTCACTCTCGTGAATAATCACCACGTGTGCACAATTACAGACCCAAGGAAAAGTACTATTTTGCATTTTTCTCTTCAGTGCCAGAAACTGCCTACTCCATTAGGTATTCTAGAATGAGGACTTAATGACCCTGGGTTCTCCGCAAGTAGTATCTATTCTGGAAGGAAGGACGCAACTCCATTCTTTCCTTTAGAGCTGTGGCAGATGCGGGCTTCCAAGTCTCACGCAGACACTCCCAAGAGGCAAAAAACCAAACAAAAGCAAGAAAGCCACATGGATTTGATGGGAAAATTACAATTCAGAAGACAACACGTTTACTGATCCTATGAGTCTTTCACTAATGCATTCCCCAAAAGGGTTTTTTCCTACCTAGCCTTTTCTTGTTTGAATGAGGGCCCTAGCAATATGCAAATGTGTAAGTTGTTGGGTAAAGCTGTGATGTTAGTCATCAGCTTACACTTAATTTTACAGAAAAGCAAACTGACATTTAAAAATAAAGTCTATACAGGCAGAAGAAATTAGACAGAAAATATCTTAAACACTGTTTAGACTAAACATCAACGCAAATGTTTTTCAACACGATTTGAAAAACACCTCTACTATTATAGAAGAGAAATTAAGCTGTATCTTCCGTCTCTACAATGCAACAGTAAAGACCGCTAAATTGATTTTCCTGAATTTTGTTGATCTGTGACTCGTCAGTCTAGTTAATTATCAATCATATCAATGGGGATGATGAAAATGTTTCATATATGTATATGACAAGAAGCCTTTCCCAAAGTACCAGAGGTAGAAACGAAGCCCCAAACAGCTCCAGTCTACAGAGCTTCAGGCTGTAACTCAATCTGGACACAGGTGGAGGGTAATTATAAAGTTTGAGCCAGCCATGTGGTTCCACCTACTAAAACAGAAAGGTGTGTTTTTAGAGTAACATAGCAAATAGGTGCAGTCCCTTGTGGACAAGCTCTAAATACACTTCAAATGGTTTGAGCTTAAGTGGCTTTACAATTAGGAACTGGTCTGGTTTAGAATGCCCGTGTTTGCAAAGAAGGATCTCTGCATGTTCCTAAACTAGCTATGTACATGCAACTCATGCAACTGGAATGACAAAAAAAGATGGATTTACCCTTAAACAACTATCAGCTTCTAAGCAGGGAAAACAAGGTGGTGGTGATGGTGGTAGGGGGAACCAAGATTAAAATTTAGCGATTTGGTGCAACAGTGTATTCTAGTGTCATCATTTTCTGCCTCTTTTTGAGCAACAGGCTTTCATCACAAGGAAAGCGAAAACTCTAAGTGGAGAACAATAGTGGAAACAGTTTTAAATCCCTTTTAGCAAACCTTCAGGCTTTTTTTTTTTATTATGAATTCTGTGATCATCTGTTCACTGGAAGACTTACCTGAAATCAAGAAGCTCATGCTAAGAGATTAAGAGTTAGAAAGTTCTGTACTCTGTACACGTATCACTTTCCATCAAGGGATGTCTGAAAATGATGCTACCTGGACTAAACTTTACATCAGTGAATATTAAAAATAATGAAGATTATATCTGGCAATTCAGTGCACACACATTTCCAACTGTGCAAAAATAACTCACTGACCTTTCAGAGCATCCCACGGACTGTGTTTATGGCCAGTTCAGTAGCTGCTTTTAATCGTCTTTACTGTTCTAGCCAGTCCTCACAGTGACTCCAAGCACACTATCTTTTTCACTTCCTTTTTCAGGGGCAGCAAGAGGGATTCAAGATGAGAATAGCTAAAATATAAACCAGATGCTTTAAGGTTTGTGATCTTTGTTTCCTAAGTTTTCACTACGATGTAATTTTAAGGGCTAATTATGAAATTACTGTCTACATTCAAAAAACTTTTCCTCCAAACCAACATGTGAGTTACTTATGAACATCCAAGTCACCTACAGGGATATCTTAGTAGGGGTAACAGTCCCACGTTGAGTGGGCTTGTTGGCTAACCCTTCCTCCCATATTATCTGACTCAGTCTCAAAACAATGAAGCTTTTTGGTAATTTTCAATCACTAAAGCTGAAACAAAACAGATGCCAGTCTGTGTTAGTATTACAGTAAGCTTTATAACCCTAAACACAACATAGCAATAATGTGGTAGATGCCATTGGCTTGTCTTCCTGATGTTTGCATTTGAAGAAACCAAACTAAATAAAAATCCTCTTTCTTTAAATTCAACTTGACAGCCTGAGTTTCCGGATTGGTCTGATTTTGCACTTTGTGGAGACACAGTTTGTGCGTTGATGCCAAGGGAGACAGCAGTATGATTCACAGTTGGGGAGCAGCAGGGGAAACAAATTAGACATTTTACTTTGAAGAAAGGTAGGATCTAGAGGAGCCCGTGGAATATGTGGAGGAGACAAAAAAAAAAAAATCCCCAAACACAAAAAAACCCCAGGAATAACCCACAAACCTCAGAACACCCAAACCTGGCCTGTAACTTCACTATGTGCAAAAAGATGGTCCACTTGACCCTATGTTCTCCTTCTCTGCTACTGAATTCTTCACTGCTTGCCCTTTAGTTGTGATTTTTCTAAAGGCTTTACCAGACATTTCTCAGTCTTCAGCTGCAGATGAATGACCACTACAAGAAATGCTCAAAATCAAACTCATGATTAGGGACATCTTTAACATTCCCCCCGACCAGCAGAGTCAGCTTTTAGATCCAGCTTGTGATCTGTAATCGTAGTCCTCAGCTAAAAATTTTTTCACTGAAAATATTCTTAAACACTTCTGTTTTAACCAATATAACTACCAAGTCAGCCCAGTTACTTGATATCAGGATCTTCACATTTCTAGCAGTTGAACCCAAGAGGCAATTAATGCAAGTATAGTCCAAAGATAATAGTTTAAAAGTGCACAAACAAGGATACTGTAGGGGTGCATTAACAGCCTGCTGCTCGCATTCAACTCCTGGACTATTGTGCTGCCTTGCTGCCAATACACACTTGCCAACTCCAGTAACCACATTTTATAAACCATTTGTTACTAAGAGGAATCATAAGCTGCACACACACACACAAATGACTCCACAGCTTCCACACACAGAAAAGAAGTTTACAAGCAAGGAGCAGGAAAGCACATAGTGTACTATGCTCAGCTCCACATCCAACTGCCTCGAGTGACGTCTCCAGTAGGTTCACCAAATATCTATGACAGTAATCATCTTGGTTAGGGACAGAACTGGATGCTACCAAGATAAATGCACAAAGCCAACTGCCCTGAACGTTCATGTAAGTAAAATAAGCTTTGGGATTGTCACATGCACCCCTACGGTGCAGAGCTCTGCATCATCTTCACTATTACAGTTTTCTTTAGGGATCTGTGGTTGCTCTGTAATTGCATTCCACCAGACCTGTGTACCATCGCTGTCACACTCCCACTGCGAACGAACCAATTGTGTCAACAAAGATAAAGCTCACTTTCAGCCCTGGAGAGCTCTCTCAAATACAGACTGATAGAAGAGGGGTGGCGGGAGGAAAGCTTTGAAAGCTCAAGAAGTAACCAAATTTATGAAAAGCACACTTTACAGTCTCAGTATGTATGGCAACCTACAAAAATGTGTTTAAAAATTCGGCCAGACACACTGAGAGGGGACCAAAACTCACCCCGGTAAGGTAATGCATCATAAAATGACTAATGGTACCACCAAGACTCAGTTGGCAGTAAGATGATGACAAGCGTAACATGTTGCTTCATTTCATTTTTCCCTCATGCTCCCTCAATAAATCCGAGGCAGGGGAAGCAAGCTTTGAAAGCACAGAATGTTAACAGAGAACAATGGAAACCCAGCAAAATTTGAACCCGAATCAGAGCAAAACACACAACAAAGCAAAGGAAATAAATTTTACTTTCATCTCTGCAAAACCGTCGTTGTCTTCAGAACGATGCTGTACACACTTCTGCCTTCCCAGGGAAAATACCACAAGTATATACATCCCTGCATTGTTGGGAACGTCCTCCCCAAATCCAGACTGACTGATCTCCACAGCTGAGGAAGACAGACAGGCATCCCCGTGTTCACACAGCTAGTTATCACAGGTTCATGCCCTAACTTGCTCCATGTTGATTTACTTACACACCTGCATCTAAAGTTTCTTCTTCCCTTTTTCCCAGAAAGGATTTTTCTGATCACTGGTCAGCCTGTGCTTCGCTAGAGCCCAAAGTTATTTACCTTTTAGATACATCACAGAGCACTCCCTTTCCCACCCCGATCTTGCAGGGATGACGTTGTCTAACACAGGCATCTATGTGCTGCTCTTTCTATTAGAGTTCTATTATCATTTTAAGGAACAGGCAGCAGAGTTGGGAAGACAGCTGCCTGTGGTTAGTCACGTAACGGTATCAAACTTCTCTTGGCCACTCCTGTTACTTTAAAATATTAAAACCGCTGCTCTTGCACATTCTGCCATGTAGAATAGGGAAGAGAAAGAACGCATCAAGCTTTTCAATGGAAATTGTTTCAGCAGATTTGGCATGCAACATTTTTGAAAGGGTCACAAAACAAAGCTAATCCATTGATTTCAACTTCAGCCTAAATGTTTCTGTAAAAAACAAACAGTGCCTGAAATTCACCATGAATTCAAAAGTTAAGAAGTTCAAACTGAAGAGACTACAGCGTCATTTACTTCCACACCAAACAAAAGGATGTAATACATCCTTGACTGCTTTGGGAAGAAGAACTAAAAATGCCAGTTTTGTTTTCTAGGAATAGTTAACTGGAAAGGTTTGTGTTTCTCTGTTTTCTCTTAATCTCTAGCAGTGAGGGAAAAAAAACAAATCCAATCTTTTACCTACTCATCAATTTAATAAAATGTCAAAACCACACAGGATTCACTTCAGCATGTGGATTTGAATCCATTATTATACCGTGTAATTTCAGCAGCCTGTGGTTTTATTGTCCACAAAGAACAGCAACTTACTGAAGTGAAAACAACAGCGGCATTGCATTTGTGGTACAACGCCACAACACCCTCACAACCTTAAAGCTGAAACTTGTTTGTATTTCCTCACATGCAAAAGTCATCAAGGTTTTTTGGAACATTTTTTTTATTCTTTAAAAAAAAGTGAACAAGTGACAACACAGCTTTACACTTCATTAAGTGAAAATTAAAAGTCATCATACACGTTATCTAAAATGACTCAGCTCTGTCCCATCAGAGGCCAGCCAACACTGATACTGCTGCATCAAAATCAAATTTAATTCCTTCCCTTCCCTGTACCACATATCTCTGATATTTATGAGTAGTCTGGTAATGGAGATTAGGCTACGACTTATCAGGCTAGAATAAGGCATGTTAACATGGAATTATGGCCTTTTAGCAATAATGATGGGTGATGTTATTTACCTGAAGAAAGAAACATCGCTGTCGCAGCTGCAGCTCATTCTAGTGAGTATAATTTAGTTCAATCATTTATAAATGCCTGCCTTGCTTATGCTTTCCATTTTAATTTCCTTGTACTCCTTTAGTACTCCTTGTACTAAATCTCACCATATTTAGAAAGACAGTTTGGATCTCCTACATAATAACCTACGAAGGTACCCAAAAGGAAAGACTGACACGCACTATCATTTTGCCAAAGTGAGATCCATTGACCAGTCATGTCAACTGAAGACTAATCCTGCACACACACAAACCTGAGGCAACAGCCGGTTCTGATGACTGCAATGCCGTGACTCACGCTCCTTGTAAATGTTTGCAGAACAGATGGGACCTAACGCATATAAATAGGTCTGAGGTCACACTTCAGTTCCTCAAGATTTTTTCCATCTCTTCCCCTTCCTTGATGCAGTAGAACGATTGTATTTGAAGCTGCATGGTATTCTGCATGAACAGTGCACACAACCGCACTCACCATTTAAGACAAATTCTGTCAATTCTGCCGTTTTTTCTATGCCTAAGCTAAACTAAAACCCCTATGTTTTGCACATCCATCATAAAAACAGCTATACACCATCAGCAGAGAAGTCATTCCCACACAGATACGACAGCGCTGTTAAGTCAGCCTCCCAAGCCCTCCAGCTCCCGGCAGCAGCTTGGAGCATGCACTCGGGATCTCTGCTGGGATTCTCTTCCTATCCCTCTTCCATGGGATCGTTTCTCTCAACTGGGCCCGGTTTGCAAAACAAGAAAATCATGGCAAATCACGATGAAACAATTATGCAAGAATGAAAATTTCCATACTGTGGAATTTTTCCTTACAGGCAACACCAATGATTTAGAGAATCCTACTTATTTTTACATCGCAAGTATTCAAGGGTTGTCCCCCAGCACTGCAATGAGGGACATGTGCATGTCAGGTTAAGCATGCAACAACAAATTTATAACTATTTGGTGAGATTAATATAGCAATTCTATAAATACCCCCAAAAGGTTTACTGTATTTTACTTAACTTGAGTACCCTTCAGGACTTCAGACTATTAAGCTATTATATGCACTGAGACAGATGAGTTGAGGTCCAGAACAAGAGATTTCACAGGAGTAACAGGTGGATAATAAGGAGTTCTTACATTAAAAAAGCATTGTGACGATGAGTAGACCGCAATACAAATTCTGAACAATGTCCATTGGATTTTTCTTTAAAGTCTGTAAGCTCTCAGACCAGTTTTGCTAGTGATTAACAAAATAAGCCCTTCAAAAGCCTGTTCATTCAGAAGCCCACTCATTTATTCTCTGCATGCATGATGTGATCTTGGCACACATGTACACACTTGAGAAGAGATTATTTTCATCTGCCAATATAGCAACGACTTTGCTAATACGTCTTCCTTGTCCAGGATATTTTTAAGCAATCTGAAGACTAATGAACCATAAGGAAGAAGAATGTTACTGGGCAGAATAAGTGAGGCATGAAAGAAGACGACAGACAGCTGAACAGTTAATTTTTGATTACAATTAAGTTAGAACATTTTCTGAGAACATTTACTCAGAAAAGACATCACTGGGAGTTCCATCACTTTCGTGATATGAGCAAGATCATCCAAACTATGCAGGTCCACGCAAACAGAAAATACCTGGCGAATTTTACAGACTAAGCAAGTTAATCTCGCACTTAAAATATGAATTCACAAAGAAGGCAACTTAATTCTTAAAGCTGAGTTAATTCCAGACCTTAAAGCACGCACTGGATATAAGTGCCTGAGCTTGAGCTGCTCATCGAATAGGCCTGCTCTGCGAAAGCATAATTATCATCATACACCATCATCTCATGGGATTGCCCTGAAATGTTTTCAAAGTGCTAGATTATTTTCAAACTGGTGTTACTCTTGCTTCTAAAAATACAGAGTGAGTAACTTATCCTCTATTTGGAGGAGGGGAAAGTTAGATGGGTCTAAGTGACAATTTCTCATTTTACTTCGATTCAGTTAACACATGGAGAAAAGAAAAGGGCAACTGATAAGCCAACTAATTTTAAAGAAAACAAAAACTGGATTACATCCACGAGATACTTAAAAGACAATATCGGACTTTAAGCTCAGAATTGTCACATTCAAAGAAAAGCGGGCTAGAACAGACTAGGAAAAAACCTATGGGCCATTAAACCAGCAGCAGCAAAGAAAAAAATGTGTTTCAGAGAGCTTTTTAATTAGTGTACAAGTATTAATCCTTATCAAGCATTTATTAGGGAGGGGTTTTTTTTCTGAAGTGCAAGATAGTGTATAAAATACTGTCCAACAAGGCTACTCCTTTGGGGGGGAAAAAAGGTTTTGCTTGCATGTGGTTTGCTTTTTCAATCTGCCATGTTATCCAATACTTTTATCATGTTCAATCACCAGCTATGGTGAAAGTGTAACTGTTTTAACAAGAGGAAATTGAAACACAAGTGGCTCTGATTAGAAGCTTATGCAGGAGAATTAAGCATTACAGAAAGGTACTGTCTTAGCTGAAAATAAATTCTTCATAAACAAGAGAGCTGCTAACTTGGGATGAGTGGTTAACTACCTCTTAGCCTTTCCTCTTCCCTTCTACTAACCCAGTAAGGGTTTCACCCACCTTAAGATTTAATGAAACGCGCTTGTAATGAGACCAGGAGGAAAGGGACAGCAGGATAGATGAGCCCTGCATTATCGAGCAATACTGTATTCAGGCTTTATGAGACTGTGAATATGAAAGGACGAGTTCTCTTTAAGGACATGCCAATTGAAATCTTAATTATACAAACTGGAGGGTAAAGGTGCCCCTGAAAGAGAGGAGTAAACACCCATAGGAGGAGAAGCATTATAGTATTTTTTAATTATTGTTATTGGACGAGACTTTCAGCAACTGAGGGATTAATTCATCTGCTTTATGCATTCAATTTATTCATATACACATCATGTTTGTTCATTATACCACTCTTTCAAACCATGCACATACACACAAAGTTCATCCGAAGCCTGAAACAACCCACCTCTGAGCAGATGCAAGTCTTTTAAAAGATTAATAGGCACAACAAGCAATCTCGGCTGCAGGGGAAAAATACCCTAGTTAAATATTTCAGCGCTTTCATCAAACATCTGTCCTCTACACTGTGCTTGATAGAATGGCAAGGTAGCTTCTCACAAAGATTAACAGACATCTGCTCGACTAAAATCAACGTGCTCAGTGGACTGCCAGCTAAACCCAGAGCACAGCATCTTGGAGTAACCCAGTACCCCACTGAGAGCCTGTGAAGATGTTCCAGTCCAGTATTAGCTACCTTCAAAACGCATCCCTCAGAAGATAATAGCATGGGTGGGGCTTTAGTTAACACAAAATCAGCTGGCACAATACACAAACTACACTGGAAGCCTGCTCTCTAAAGGTGGGAGGCAAAGGGAGACATACATCCAGAGCTGCATATGAGACTGCTCACTTTTTGCTTTAACAGCCATTTGTAAGGGCAGAGAACCGCAAGCAGCAGTAACTTCCAGTGCCAGACAAACAAGGTTGCTTGCAAATGGCAGTGGCTTGTTTTTACTACCCTCTCTCCCAGCCCTTCAATATAGAGATAATAGAAAGTTTTGAAACACTTGAGACACATTCAAGTAAAAGGGAGATGTGGAAGGACACTGGTACTATGGGGAGAAGCTGCAAGATGTATTTTACACCTGAAGCAGGTGCAAAAGGATCAGCACTCGAGCAGTTTTCCTCTGCAAGACATTTTTGGGCACCACGCAGGCTGCCACCCCAATTCATTCCTCCTCCCTCCAGTGAGGACGTTTGCTCATGCCATGCCCGTCTGCCTTTAACACGACAACACTCTCAAACACCTCTTACCCACATCACACTGGGAGTGCTTGGCATTACCCCGTGCCCTAAAAATGCCTGCAAATACTGACTGGCTCCTCACGTAGGGTCCCACAGCAAAGCCAACCCTGCTGCACACAGCGGCAAGCTGGAAGGTAGCTGGGTGTTTCTGGGGCATGGCCCCAGGTAGCTCCATTCACAACACGACCCAGAATAAACTAGGAGTGAAAAAAGTAAAAGGCCAGAAAATGCTCTAATTTCTTCCACTTAAAAAGCAATTAACGTTGCACCATGGACGTCAAATAGCCTTTGGATCTGAAAGGCTGCCAGGGCCTCCTCAAAGAAATCACTAGACTTGGGGTTTCTAACTCACCTCACCTCGCACGCCACAAGCACTAGGGAAAGGTTAAATGCTGCTCACTTCCACTCCCAAACGCAGACCGAGGTCACATCCCAGTGCAGGGCATCGCCAGCCAGCCACACCATCCTTCTCCTCTTCCAACAGGCCATTGCTGCCCCCACGTGCAGACCTCTTCAGCTGCTGGTACAACCCCATGCTGACCCCCAGGTCTTCAAAACAACTGTATTTTCCTTTTTTTTTTTTAAAAGGTGTGTCACAAGCTCAATTTGGATCCCAGGCTCCTACTCGGGGGGAGCAAAAGAGTAAGAGGAGATGTAAGACACGCAAGCACATGACAGCTTTTAAAATGCTGAGTAGGATCCTTTCAATGCAGCCTCTGCCACCCAAGAATCAGACCTACCAGCCAGAGAAATAAAAGGCTGTTAAAACTTGGCAGGACCACTCATCCCTGCTCCAGTGTCAAATGACTTCTTGTGGCACCGCATGAGGCTTCCAGCATCTGTCACTCAAATGCAGTGTTGTGGTACAGCTTTGTTTTTGGAGAAACATTCAAAGCCAAGGATTATCAACATACATCTTCACCACCCCGTGCCTCGTACCAACTACACGCTGAAGGGATTTCCCTGAAGCTGTGAGCAGCGCAGGAATACAATTATCCTAATAGCAACTTTCCTTCCAGAATAGTGTACCTATTTTCCAACAGGTACTAAAAATAAAAATAATTTTAAATGAGGCATCCAATGAACAAGCTGATTTTTTTCTTAAATGAGAGCAATAAAATACTTTAAGTACGTAGTATTTAATAATACTTCAAATATAGAGGCAATAGGCAGGCTTTAACGGCTCAGAGCTGCCATTAAAATTAATAGGGCTACCTACTAATTACCTCTGAGGATCAGACCACTGGGTTCCTTGTGGATTTGCACTCCTCCAGTTTAAAAATACTGGCTTAATCTCCATTCAGTCTTCCTCACTTTATTTTAAATAAGCATGCAACATAATGGTCTTTTTTTGCCCCCCGCCCCCCCTTTTTTTAAAGCAGCTATGTATTTCAGATCACCATCCACAAAAGAAAGAAACCAACAAACAGGACCACAAATACTCACGTTAGTTGGACGGACAAACAGCAAGTCAGTGAGTCAGCAACAACCACCTGCATGCCAATGTCTTGTGCAGAGACCAACACTGTTACCTCAACATCCCATGATCGCTGCCTCGCAAGAACTCTTCTTGCTGAAGACATCAAGCATTTCTGCTCAAATAACCAAAATGATGCCTTTTCCACAATCTCATAGGCTTAGTGAGATCCATCTACTTCTGTGAGCTCCCTTGAATATTTCACATTACTTACTAGGTAAGGGACTTTTTGCCATGAAGGAAGAATAGGTCATCCGAGGGCTTGGGTGATGGAGATTTGCATTCACCCTCCTGCCACCAGTTGCCTCCTGAGTCATAGGAAATGGCCGCTCAGGCAGCTCCCAGTCCCATGCTGCAGGCATCTGCTCCATGCAATCACTGATTGCACGTGCTTTGCTACACAGAGACCGAGCCCAACCTGCTCTGGAGAGGCTCCTCTGAAGGTTGGTGTTCAATGGACCATCAGAAGACAGACAACTTGGGAATTTCTGCTCCTGCTCCAAAGTGTTGAACTAACACCAAATTACAGCGAACAAGAGGCGACGTTAAGACCTGTATCTGTGGCACAGAATCAACCAGCCTTTTGCTCAGCTGTGCTTGCTCCTCCCTGGTCATTTGCCTTTGGAGTTGCACGAACATCCAGGAAAACACAGGTTAGCTGTAACTCACTGCAGCAAGTTGTATTTTCTTCTGGTTCCCCCCCACCCCCACCCCTCCACCGCTTTTTCTTTTAAAGATCCACCGTGCAGTTCTGTCAAAGGATACAAAACAAAGAGGACCTGACTCCCTGCCTTCTCCTCCGTGTCCCCAAAACCTCTCTGCTGCACATGACTCCTTCAGCAAGCCTGGCGTACCTGCCAGCTGGCCTCTGCTGGAAAGGTCAGCAATCCAAACTCAACCTCTCATATCAAATAGCTTTGATCAGTGATATTAAAACAAGATGCCAGAGAGACTATGTTGTGGTGAGCAATAAAAGCACTTATCCATGCTATTCACACGTAGCAGCCCTGCTTAAGCAAGATCTGTATTATTTAAGTGCTGCTTCTTTCCCCTACGCCCCTCACTTTTCTAATTCCTGCACAAAGCCACCCAAGATTTATAGGAGAAAAGAAAATTTAGCAAACAGAGGAAGGAGACTTTCCCTATCACATGCAGAAGGCAGGCCTATGCTGGAAGCTAAACTTGTATGAATATTCAAACACTGCTCTGCTTCCATCCCCCTGCAGAAAGCATGCTGATGCTTGACACCACTCCATTAACTCAGCATCAAACCCAGAGCATTTCCTCAACTGATCCTCAGATTTCTGATGACAGCAGGTCTAATCAGCAAGAGCACATCCATAACAGTGAAACAGTGCAGTATGTTTGCATAAAATAACCTAAAACCCAAAGAACATGCTTCCCCAGACTTGACAAACCACACCACCAGCTTCAGAGCAAGAGCGTCAAACGGGGAATCTTAGAGCAAAAAGGTTTCTGGTGCCCAGCCTTGCCTCCTTCAGCAAACTCATCATGCCTGGCTAATGCATCTCACATGCAACAAGCATTTTGGTGCCAGATCTCTGCATCTCAAAGGTGCAGACAGGTACACATCTGGGAACTTTCAAAAAAAGTTCCATACTTCGCACTGAGTGATTTCACTGAAAAATTCATTGTGTCTTTATCTAGTTACGGTCTGGCACTTCATCTACATAGAAACCATATGTCAAAATACTGTGTTGAAGGTTCCCACAGAAACAGTATGCAAAATGGATTACTTTTACATCTGAGTGACTCTCCTCCCGTTCAGGAGAGGGCCATCCTGTTTTCT
The DNA here is from genome assembly GCA_013398225.1 of Steatornis caripensis. NCBI lineage: Eukaryota > Metazoa > Chordata > Aves > Caprimulgiformes > Steatornithidae > Steatornis > Steatornis caripensis. Next base: position 1,263,777 of record VZSC01008472.1, on the reverse strand, counting down.
GTAACTTGTGCAGTTTATTGTCTGCAGTCAGACAGCACCGCTAGCATTGTTACTGCCAAGTAAACCATGATGATATTATTCTCCCGAGACTTAATCCACAACCCACTGAACACAATGAAAAGCCTCCCCTTTGCTTCTACAGGCTGCGCATCAGGTCGTTTAGTCATGCTGCCAGTTAAGTACACATTTAAGACCATCACCAACACCAGTCAGTAGAGAGTGGATGGACACCACACCACCCAGCCCCAAGCGCAGCTTCGTGTTGGTTCCCCAGCCCACCCACGGGTTTCTGCTAGGCATGACAGCCACAAAAGCCCTCTCTTCACCGCACTAATACTCAAAGATTTTCAGCTCTCACGCATCAAACCAAGTCCCTTAACAAACTAAAGTCCTGAGGGTTACCCCAAGGAGCGCTTGTCAGGGCTGTCCCCAGCCTGGCACAGCACTGTCGGACCAGGGACTCCGCACCCTCCTGGCAACCAAATGTCTCAGGATGTCCCCAGAGGAGCATCATGGGCATTTAGCAGCATCACTAGATTCCTTTACTAAAGCCTTTGGGGAGATTCACAGAAGAGCAAAACCAAAATCTTCCAAGTTTCGCTGCTGCTTCTCACTTTTGTCCTGCTAAGAGGCCGCATCAGCATGTTTTAAGGGAGAAGGGAATATGCACATTTCCACCCCAAACGCTTTCCTGGCCACACCACTCTATTCAGAGGCACTTTTGTTCTACCAACCACCTTAAAAGCACAGAAACACAAGCTTTCTCTTTCAAACACAAATGCCAGATGTCCCTATACATGAAATACACTTTCTATTGACATTTTGCCTGTTATGTAAAAAGGAGCAAGGAAATATTTAAAAGGCAGCAAATTAAAGAATTATAAAGGACAAACTTAATCACCCAATGCAAAACAAAGCCCATGAGACTTGATTCAGTGCCCACAAAGTTTTGTAAAATTCTTTAAAAGACAGACGATTTATATCAACAAGAGCATTCAGATTTACAAGAGCATCCAGATTTATAGCGGCAGGAAGAAAAGAAGCGGGGAACAGTACGCAGCAAGGCTTGGAAGGGATATAAATCTGCCTGCTTCAAGAGCAATTTAAGCTCTGAACTGTTATATAAATATAGCAGTTGGAAACTTTCTGTGTCAACAGAGTCACTCCCTTCTCTCAGTTGGTTTTATTTCTCCTCCAAACGCCATGCAGCAGAGCCGCCTCTGCTCCCCTCTGGCACAGCCACCCGAGCCCCCACAGATGCTCTCGCCTGGCTGGGGGACCCTGGCTCGGAGCCCCAGCACTGGCCCTGCAGCAGGGTTTGAGCTGTGCCTCCTACAAGCACTCCAGCAAAGCAGAAGGGACAGGGCAATCATTAGCACCCTCTTCGAAAAGCTGTGATTAACCCTTAGGCACGCTACAGCCAAGAATCTACAACTCTGTGTTCAGTCCAGAGGAGCAAAGGAGTGATGACATTTAAGAAAAATATAACCACGCAAATTGGAGTAAACTCTTACTGAAATCAGCACCATCCAAAGCAAGGTTACATCAGTGTCCTCCTCTGGCTCTTGCTGCATGGTAAACACCAGGAAAATACTCTTCCTGCCCAGAGGATCTGATCATCGATTCAGCAGTTTCAGGGCCAGCAATTCCACATTGCATCATCATCATAATCTATTTACTCAAGTCATAGATGAGGAACAGCAAGCAAAAGCACTGCCAAGACTTCCCAACCTAGGAACTAGGGTATGAGAGACTTATCAGAGATATTGTTTTATTACAGCAGGAACTTTCCAATATTAAAAAAAAAAGATAGGTCCTTCTCCAAGTCCTGCCGTCTGAGCTACAATCTCTGTCTCCACATGCACGCACGTGTACGTTGTTCAAGGCCATGTACACCACGGCACGGCTGTCTACCTCTGCATGCAACTTTCCAGAAAATTCAGTAACACTGCAATGAAAGGATCGTTTTAAAAGCTTCCAATCCAGGTGCTTAGAGCTAATTAACTCCCTTACTAGACTTCAAAGGGAAAAAATATATTTAAAAAAATCAAAACGAAAATAATTTTCTTTCCACAGCTATAAAGCGCTACAAAATCCATTTTATCTTTACATATTCCATATCCTCTTTACAATGCTTTTGAATGCTGCGCATGAAATCCTATTAATTTATAATTATTATAAAAGACATCTGAATTTAATATTCAAATGGCCAAACTTTTTTTTTTTTAATCTTAGCATAAAGCAAAAGCCTCTCATTATGTGTGCCTAGTGAAGTAACACAGCTAAGCAAGGCCAGCGTCCACCTAGCACCTGCGGTAATATTTAAACATCAGAAACAATATTCCCTGAACTCTGTACATCATTTCTTCCTTAACCACCTCCTTTCTTGGGCTGTGCAGTTGATGATCTTCCCTTCCAGGGAAGCCAAACCACTTCCCAGAACCTCCCCCAAGCTCCCTAACCCGAGAGGTCTGGATTTCCAGGACACTCTGTGGCTCAGCTGCTCCGTACCACAAGCCAGCCATTCCTCCCTCCCTCCATCCCAGGAAAAGTTCAATCTCCCTCTCCCAGCTGAGCACTCCGGCTGAATTCCCTCTGATCCACAGATCCTAAATTCCTTTATTGTCCTGTGACTGCATAAGTATTGAGAGAAGATGGGATGGTAGAAGGAATCCCTAAATTATCCAATTTTCTCTGAAAAATGAAGAACCACTGCAGGCAAACTTTCCACCGATGTTTTGGTTGCTTCGTGAAAGCAACCGCATGTTTTGTTCAGACAGCTGTCCCGCATGATGCACTGCAAGGCCATTAAAAGAATTACACACTTACATTTTAAGATTATTTGTACTACAGCACATAACTCCCACTTTTCTCTCTCCTCAGCACCAACAACCCTTTACCTTACTGCTCTCTCAATAATATGAAAGAAAATCATGCACAAGAGGAAAAGCATCCATGCTGTCCTGTCCATGAATCAGCCTGGCAGGATACAATTCTCACAGGGCAGGGAAGGGGGGAAATTCAGCTGTTGGCAAATTTTCAGCAGCCCATATTCCTTAGAAACATATAGATTTGATTAAAAGCGTTTGCTTTCTGTCCAAATCTGGTAGGAAAAAATGAATGGTGCTCTTTGTTAGCCATCAATCTTCCCCACTTGTCCACGTGCCAGATGGCACCACACTTCATAGGACAAGGAACAATAAGCAGAGTCAGTTGTGCAGCAAGTTTGCTTATAATCATTTAATCTCAAACAAACAAAAGAAGAATAAGGATGGAAAAAGGGAAAAAAGAATATTAACTCAGTGATCATTCACTTTTTTTTTTTTTAAATAAAAACCTTCCTCTTGACAACGCTACTTGTTTGGTGACATTTCTGAAATTTCTATTCCCCCCCAAATGGATTTTGCATTTTTAAGAGAGTTTCAAATGGAGCATGACCAACTTGTTATTAAATAGAAAAATGGAAATATTTATAACCTGCAAGAGAAGCCTGAATCCTATGGCACTGACAAATGCGCCCTTTCCCAGCCCCGACAGCTCCCACACTGCACAGCTGAGACAGCGAGAGGGTGGGAGGACAGGAGCTGCGAGCACGGACAGGAGCTGCGAGCACGGACAGGAGCAAGGAACGCACACCAGCCCCACTCCAGCCCTGCTGGGATCTCCCCTAAAACAAAATCGGATTACAGGTTTAGTTTGTCGACTGTTAAAAAACAAACAATCAACATCTTTTACTTTTTAAGGGAGAATTTAATGTGTGAATCACCGAGACACACAAGAGGAACCCTACGGTGCCATTTTCACAGAGTCGCACTTCAGAATATAGCTGCACTTTAAGATTTTATACCGTTTAACAGCATCTGTTGGTATTGTGCCAATAGCATATGTTGGGAGCAGATACGGATTCAAATTCCAGCAACTATATATATCTTAAACCTAGCTGAAGAGCAACAGAGCAGGGGCAACAGCAAGACTGCTCGAGCGAGAAGCAGAACCCGGGTGAACTCCAATAGTCAAACTCAGACACAAAATCAGCTGCGGCTTCATAATTGATGGTGAATCAGTGCCACAAAATAGATACATCAGATCAGAACCCCAGGAGCACAGAGACAGGGGAAATGGAACCAATTCACCCAAGCACAGGCAGCGTGAGAGCCAGGAGGAGAATGGGCAGTGTCCTGGCTCTCACCACCGCCGTGCACGATGCAGAACTGGCTGCCACCGGGAATTATAAAGCAACAGAACCCAGCTCCCATTGCTCCCCTTTCTAGACCTGCTGCAAAATATCACCAAGGGTATGGAAAAGGCGACTGGCACACTGAACCGGGGGTTCAGTCACTGTCCAAGGCTAAATGAAGTAGTCCTCTTAAAATGTGTGCAAACAAGCATTTTGGTTTTGCTCTTTATGACTGTAAACAACGCAACAGGTATCGCAATGACGACATGTGCTGCCTTCTAGCCTGAACCAGGGAGCCTCGTGTTTTTGGAGAGCGTTGGACATACACTCTCTTGTCGAGGATCTCATTCACAGACACCCGCACGTTAAAGAAAAAAAATAATTAAAAAATCAGAAACAAAACAAACCCTTGAAAATTTTGGCCCTGTTAGTACTGGCAGATGAAATAATCCTAGGGGAAACATTACTGCCTCAGCTCCAACGGATCGGATTTAGAAAGCCAGAATTCATTCTTTTGGCTCTGCTGTTGACCTGCTGCTTGAGCCTATTCATCTCCCCTCTGTACTTCTGTTTGCTCATCTGCAAAATGAGCAAGATACTAATCTCCTGTTCAAAGCATTTTAAAACTGTGGATGGAACAGCTAAGTGCTGCTGCTGTGAAGAATCTCATCACTTGCAATCTTTTTTCCAGCTGTTAAGTAGTTAATTGCTCAATCTGAAGTGATCAGATGGTTTCCTTCTCTAACCAGTCCTTCCTATCCAATTGAGATCTTGAAGTATCGCTAAAAACATCTTGCAGAATTAATGGTCTAATTTCTCTACCAAACGTATTCACTCCTCATCTGACAGTTTGGTGAGGTACAAAGCCAGGCAGGAAAGCAGCTCTACAAAAAAAGAAGTAAGTAGCAGAAATAACACACACCCTCGTGAAAACAAAACAAAACAAATATCCCCCCAAACCAACCAACCTACAGGAACCAACTCACCTGAACTGCAAAACGTCAAGAAAATTTACATCTGCCTAATAGATTAAAGATAACAGGAACAGCTCCATGGTTACTGTATTACCCAGCACTGAACAATTTCATGCTCTTAAACTACTTCAGGGGGGAAAAAAGTCACAGCGAGTCTTGGCAACATCTTAAGTGGAACAACATGAAAAACAGCCTGAGTTACAATACAGGGAGCTGTTCGCGTTCAAAGTAACTTAATCTTCTAATACAGCTGTGTACTTTAAATGCACAGGAGGAAGGAGCTTTGAGGCATTATCTGCCGCTCACAGAGGATCCAGGGTAAGCAATACTGGCTGGCGCTGCTCAGCTTTCTGTTGCAGGATGGGGTAGGTCAAGGCTGGCAACAGCTGGAGAAAGAGTAAACTAATATTGAGGGTCAACATTTTGTGCCATCTTATATAGGTTAAAATAAATTGCTCTAATTTGGTACAAGCCCCAGTTTTAGGGATGAAAACCTTGACACAGCTATGAGGCGAGTTGCACAGCAGTAGCATGTAGATGCAATCAGTATAAACACACACACAGAGCACTCCTGGATTTAAATATCTTTTAAATGAAAAAGGCAGAACAGATGCGTGAAAGCAACTAAAGTTTTTGTCACTCCTGTTGAAAACCTCGGGAAGGGAGGCACAGGGAGATTAAGATAAGCTGTGAAACATCACAGCTGAGAACTGGATTTAGGTCCCAGTCTTATGCATGCAACTACTGTCTTCCTGATCTACCTAGCCTGAACTAAGCACAATGCTCAACACAGACCCTGAGAGATCTGCAGTTTCCCTGAAATAGCATCTTATTTTCTGCCCTCACACCAACAAAGCAGCACCATCTTAGGCTTTCGTATTACCTGCAAGCATTCCCATGAAGGAGGAGGGTTTTTTCTTTTTAAAACTAATTTAGTTCAAATGAGCTCAGTTCCCATTTCAGGGAACTGAGTTCCCATTTCTGCAAGACACAAAGCTATCACGAGGGGCCTGGTAAATTATGCACCTTTAAGGTGAACTTCAGACTTAAAAAAAAAACCCAACTCTTAAGCCAAGATAAAGCATTTTGCAGAGCAGAAATGCTGAAGACATTCAGCGGTACAGTGGGACTCCCTCCCCTCCTCTTGCAGAGTGAAAAGGAAAGTATCAAAGAGCGACAAATAGAGAAGAAAGGGAGCGTGCCTATCAGGTTGTCAATCTGCCAATAAATCCCAGAGCTCCGCTAATGCCTTCAGTTCCCCGACACGTCTCACACTGTTTAAAGACACTGTGATGTGCGCTCTGAAGAATTCAAGGAGGTGGAAGCAAAGCCCAAGGCCTTTATGCTTAACCGTTGAAGAAGAAAAGGGAAGAGGAGAAAACCCTCAGCTACAGGGATTTAATAGACTTCAGCACTGAAGTGCACCTGCAGTCTCTCCCATTTATCACCATGCCTCTGTGATTTATAGATTTGCACTTTATGCTGATACCCAGTCAGTATCTGTGCATGGGAAAGGCTGGAGGAGAGTCAAAGAACACCTGCTTGCCAAATATTCACCACTCCGTGTAAAGAGGACGGGTATAAGCCCGTTTTGCATCACAAATTTAAAATTCAGGTTTATTTTTCCCCCTGCAGTAGAATAAAATGCACCAGACTCCCAAAACGCTGTAGTCTTTGGGGTGAAACCCTGCCTCATCTAGATTACAGGTCTTGAAGAGGGCTTCAAAAGCACTACAGCTCATCAGAGCAGATTTACACCAAAACCAGCACCGTAGAATTCCTCCTGCTCATCCTTAGCACCACAACTTTCTCAAAGTGCTAAGGGAGGTCAAGACCTTGGGGATTTTTTTCCCTATAAGACTTCTTATACTTCTCCCTAAGACTTTGTAGCCTGCTCCATGGTAAGCCAGGCACCTGGCTCTCCAGTGACAGATTAATAATCACAATAACAGATTTGTAAGACTGTCTGAATGAATTGTGGTTCTATAGCAGTATTACATGGAGACTGACTTCGAAAAAGCATCCTTTGCATCAAGAACAAATTACATCATCTTTTCCCAACACCTGCCAGGCCAATATGGATATGGACTCACTTTGGTAGAAAACAGAGATGGATAAAGGCCATGAAATGTCTTAGTGCACGCAAAACTCCAGTTCCTTGCATTTTCCATTTTATGTCCCTCAAAACTTTACTTCAGTCTTTCCTAGCAGATGTTAAGTAAGTTACGTACTGTGGTTTGGTTTTTGTTTGTTTGGTGTTTTTTTTTAAGAAACCTTTCTGGATTTTTTTTTTAATTTTTATTTTTTTAAGCTGGTCATTAACAGCCACCATGTACAACTTGGGCTGTTTAAAAACTGTACTGTGCTCTGGTTTCTGCTTTTCCCCTCTTTAAGCACAGAGGCGTTTCCTGCAGCACTTATCCACACATGCATTTCAGGGGCTGATGACTTCCCGAGCTCACTGCAGTCTGCGCCTCTGTAATGTTGCCCAAGCACGACCTAAGTTCTCCCACAGAAAGTCTCCTGAGCAAGACAAGCCAGGCAGCGATCAAACATCATTATGGCCAGACTCTTTGATATTTGCATGCTGTATCAAAGCCAAAGAACAATTCATTTAAAAATACTCACCGTGGGCTATTTTAAATTAAACTTTAAATTTATAAAACCATGATAAGAAATTAAGATTTCCATTTTATGAGAGTTTTTTAAAATCGTGTAAGTTAGGGAGGGGTAGGGAGAAGAAATTTCTCAATTTTAATAAGAATACAATTTTAACTGCCAGAAATGCATTGCATTTGTCTGATGAGTCTCAGAGCAGCCCTTAACCAGCCTGCCCTTCCCGACATTGATGGATTGCATAATTCCAGTAAGTAAAATATAATTATGGAGACAGATGAACAGACACCCAAGAAACAGAATAAAAAGATACTGCATAGCCATAAAAAGCAGTATTTCATATATAACATTATGAAAACTAAGAAAATGTTATCCAAGAAAACGTTATCAGCATGAAGACTCTTTGCCTAGTGAAACCCATAAGGAGTAGGTGGAATTCCATTCCGTGTATGGTCTATTCAGAATTTAGTTGCACAGTCATTTTACAGCAGTATTCTAAGATGCCTGTATCATCACGTAGGCACGCTGTATGAACTTAGAAAATATAGCACAGAATAAAGCTATCAGAACTTGTCTTTTCCCCACTAGCCAACATCAGAGCATCTTCTGCATTACCTATTTGAGAGGTGATCGGGCTCCAACACTGAGTACCTGCTTTAATCACCAAACAGTGGAGGTTGGACAGGGCTCTGGAGACCATCTAGTCCAAACTGCACTCAAAGCAGGGTCAGCCACAGCAGGCTGCTCAGGACCACGTCCAGTCGGATTAACACGATGGGTCATTCAAGTTAACACTCAACTGTGTCTCCCAATTAGAATCACAGAATCATAGCATCGTTCGGGTTGAAAGGGACCTTAAAGATCATCCAGTTCCAACCCTCCTGCCATGGGCAGGGACATCTTCCACTAGACCGTGTTGCTCAGAGTCCCATCCAACCTGGCCTTAAACACTTCCAGGGACAGGGCATCGACAGCTTCTCTGGGCAACCTGTTAGTCAAATAATGTTCAAGAATCTGACAGTAATTAAGATTTGATTTTTAAGATCAAGTGGCATTAAAAATCTTTTTATTTCTAGAGCTAATGCGTGAAAAGATGCCACTGCCTCTCTATCCCTACTTCATCCACACAGTGTCATTCTTTCAATCCATTTTCCCCAATTGGCATCAACAGTTCCTCAACAAAAAGCCCTCCAAAAAAAAAAACCAAACCCTCCCGCCTGAATTTTCTTCACTTAAAAAAAAAAAATCACAGACTTAGCCCTTTCCAGATCAAAATGTCTATGACAAAGCATAAAGGTCAGCCCAGAGCTCCACTCAGATAAAGACGGGGAAGCAAGTCTACAGGCTGGGGGCTGATCAATCCAGCCAGATTATATCTCTTAAAAGCAGGAAATCCCGGGGGAGTACATCTCCGGCTATAGACACTACCCAGAGGTAATGCCTGAACTAATTTCAAAGCGATGGCACACATTCCTTGGCAAGGCACAGCACAAATACTTCTTGCAAGCATGAAGTGCTGGGAGCCACCCGAGAGCCTGGTACTGCTCACAATGACCAATTAAGTTTGCAAACCTTTAATCCAGACTGTAAGCACTTCAAAACAGAAACAGTATTTGTTGCTCTTTTCTGTTCCTTAACACAACATGGCTAATCCTTGCTCAACATTTAAGGTGCTTCCAACATGAATAATCTCCTCCTCAAAACACAGGTGATTTTCACCCTAGCGCTGGAGTTCAATGTAAGTAGAAAAAAAATTACATCTTCTTACTAAAGAGTTGGTCGAAAAAGCTGAACTAGAAAGTGCATTTTTCTGTCTGTATTTATTAAAGAATTTAATAACTGAACTAAAAGATGGCAGACCACAGAAGCAAAAAAACCCCACAATTTTAAACAAAAAGACCCAAGCAGCAAAACAAGCAACATGCACATGTATCTTACATATACAGCCTTCCCCTTCAAATCACTTAAGAAAAATGTTTTCCAGACAGATGGTGTTTTCCCTGTCTTGACTCCAGTTCAAATCTCCTTTTTAGAGAGACCAAGTTTTCCACTGAACTGCACATTATACACCAACAAAGAATAAATAGGCTAAATATAGCTTGCAGCCAAATCGCTGCAGTCTTGCAATGCAGCATATTCAGGAGTCCTTTAAGGACAGCCAACATGCTGGCAATGCAGCCTGCCCTTAGTTTAGGTTCTTCACTTTATAAATCATTACCTCCCCATCAATCAGTGCCATCCCCTTCAGAGCTCACTTGAAGCATGCTTCTTAAACTGCAAATAAATGGGATATGGAGCCATCCCTCTGTAAGTTGCTGGTTCCTTCGTTTCATTCTCCTGGTCAGTAATGACTAAAATTCATTATCCCACCATTGCGTTTCAATACATTGTATGGAGTGGCTAGCAGGACTCCACACCGTTGGGGTGTAGAGTCTTCTTTTGAGCAGATAACAAACCAATGGAGTGAAGACCTGAAGATGGGGAAGGCAGCTGCTTGTCTGCTCACCTTTCAAAGCATCTGCAAAGTCACAGCTGAGGCTACCAGTGTCAGACACCAAGCAACCCCACTGCTGCTAAAAACTGAAGAAAAAACCCAAAACATCCACTACGTACACGCAGACGCGTTGTTTGGGGAAATGCTGAGCATTCATGTGCACAGCAGGGCGCTTTTTGTGATGCTCCCCAAGAGGCGTACGCTTCTTTTCTCCCTGCTTAGGAAGCACTGGTGAATTTGTGGTTCTCCAGTCTCAGCTGCCTCTTCTGTTTGTGGCAGCTTGTCCAAAGCACAGGACACGTTACGCCTCACCAACAGCATGGCACTTCTGCTGCAGGAGCAGCGTGCTGTGACATGTGGAGGTCTGGCCCCCTTGGCTGGACACAGGGCTCCCTGCAGGAACCGGGACCTGGGCTCCACCAGCCTCGTGGCGGAGAGCATTAGAGCGCACGGCTGTAACTGGCTCTCCTGGCACCAAAAACCCCTTTCACAGGGAAGCGATCTGCACCAGCGAAAGCCCTATCAATGGTTTTCAGGAAATCTCTTAGCAAAACTCACTCCACTTTATATGTCCACTGCTGCACGGGCTGCATGATGTGCTACTCTCAATAGGAGGAGAGCCAAAACACAGAAGAAAGATTCACTGTCCAGGCTAACCCAGGCACTCAGAGACCTGCAGTGTGAGCTGCCCCTCACACGCTTGCAGCTCAGCCCAGAGGCGCAGCTAGGGCCTTGAGCTAACCGAGGTTTCCAGACCTTACCCAAACCAGCACTAACATCAACAGCGTACCAGCTCATGCAGCAGAAGCAGATGTGCAGTGCCAGGGGCTGCCAGCAACCCAATAAGCTTAGATCACCTTCACGTAGTTGGGAAGAAAAGGAGCCAGGACTTTGAATTCAACGCTACTTGGTTTGCAGGCACTGAGTAAGCAAGTCCTGCCCTCGTGTGCCCCTACCCCACAACCCCGTGGCTTCAGCATAACCTGGTTTTAGCACTTTCCTGGGCACGCTCCCGCCACTCGCTTGGCAACACCCGGCTGCAAATGCTCCATGGGAACTCACACACACCCAGAGACCAGCAGCTCTGGGGCGTTAGTACTGGAGAAGAAAAGCTGGGGTGGGGCATGGGGGGAAGAGTTGGGAATGAGCAGAGAGACAAAGCCAATGTTGAGGAACAACTTGGAGGTGGGATATAAAAATAAAAATAATTTACCTTCAAATCTACAGAGGGTTTTCCGCCATTGTTCGCTGGGTTTTTTTGTTAAGCAGCCTGTTACCTGACCCACCGAGAGCCATCTGGCCCCAGGTGAGCCGCTGACTGTGTACACATTTATTTAGGTTTTATTTTGGCAGGCGAGCTCCCTGTCGCGGTGGCAACGCAGGAAACGCTTATTGTTTTACATGTTTACAAACAGCCCCTTCAGATCTCCCTTCCCTCTCTGTCCCCTGAGGTAATATGCATTGTAATAAATTCATAATTCGCATTACGATGATTTAAACAGCTTTGGAGTGGCATGTTTTAGTGCCTTGATTCAATTGTCTGCCTTGCAAACTGACAGCCTGCTTGCTGCAACTCCCTGGCAGTGGGAAGCTGCTCCCTCACGCAAACAGGGATAAATATGCAGGAAGAGTCACGCTTTCTAGAAAAGGAATTAGTAACAACACCATTTAAGCTCTTCACCAAGGAGATGGGATAAATACCTCCAGCTTGCCCCCAGCACATTACCAGGCTACAAAGCTTGATCTTCGGGCTTGCGTTTGGACAATGCCATCAAGGAGCCGCTTTTCATTACATTTATAAAAGTCCTACTGTCTGGACAAAAAAAAGAAATCCTGCTAGGCTTATTACCATCAAACCTCCTTCAACTGGTGGAGCATCTTGCAAGACGTACGTAAAGGAAGGAATGCTGGACGACCGCAAGGTAGAAGGAGATAAAACTACGTGTCAGAGGGAAATGGCATGGGGGTCCCTAACTCTGTTTAAGCATCNACAAAGCCAATGTTGAGGAACAACTTGGAGGTGGGATATAAAAATAAAAATAATTTACCTTCAAATCTACAGAGGGTTTTCCGCCATTGTTCGCTGGGTTTTTTTGTTAAGCAGCCTGTTACCTGACCCACCGAGAGCCATCTGGCCCCAGGTGAGCCGCTGACTGTGTACACATTTATTTAGGTTTTATTTTGGCAGGCGAGCTCCCTGTCGCGGTGGCAACGCAGGAAACGCTTATTGTTTTACATGTTTACAAACAGCCCCTTCAGATCTCCCTTCCCTCTCTGTCCCCTGAGGTAATATGCATTGTAATAAATTCATAATTCGCATTACGATGATTTAAACAGCTTTGGAGTGGCATGTTTTAGTGCCTTGATTCAATTGTCTGCCTTGCAAACTGACAGCCTGCTTGCTGCAACTCCCTGGCAGTGGGAAGCTGCTCCCTCACGCAAACAGGGATAAATATGCAGGAAGAGTCACGCTTTCTAGAAAAGGAATTAGTAACAACACCATTTAAGCTCTTCACCAAGGAGATGGGATAAATACCTCCAGCTTGCCCCCAGCACATTACCAGGCTACAAAGCTTGATCTTCGGGCTTGCGTTTGGACAATGCCATCAAGGAGCCGCTTTTCATTACATTTATAAAAGTCCTACTGTCTGGACAAAAAAAAGAAATCCTGCTAGGCTTATTACCATCAAACCTCCTTCAACTGGTGGAGCATCTTGCAAGACGTACGTAAAGGAAGGAATGCTGGACGACCGCAAGGTAGAAGGAGATAAAACTACGTGTCAGAGGGAAATGGCATGGGGGTCCCTAACTCTGTTTAAGCATCGCAATCAGTAGAAATCCGATGGCAGAACCCCAGCGTTTCTGCTGTTGTCACAACGTAATGAAATTGTCCTACAACGATGTGACAGCAAAAGTTAGCTTTTAAATATTATAACAACTGCCTTAAAGGTAAGCAGCTACATGCAAACACATAATAGATCTTGGGTAACTGCTGATTGTTTTAACCTTGCACTAACCCCCAACCACTCTCGTAAGTATTCGCAAGCTGTTAGTTCCTACCCGCTTCCCCTATAGACATGAGAATATGCAGATAAACAACAAAAGAATAAAAATCAATGTCATAGATTTGCTTTGATGTTTTTAAAACTCCAAAACTTAGTACACATCCTTTCTATATTCATGTTGCAACTTTTGTAAGCCACACTGGTGGAAGTATCAAAGCATCAGCAATTACACTTACGACAGGAAAACCATTATAAAAGGGTCATACTGTGATTAAAGCAAATTTTGCTATTACAATCTGGATGTCTCTTTTTTTGTTGTTTTTAATTAGGTGCATTCTAGTTAAGATAAAAATATGTTCACGTTTTTCTTTCTTTCTTTCCCTATTATTAAAGCACCAAACACGGAAGATGCTGTTAAGCACAGCTGTTGATAGATCCGGTCCATACTGCTAGTCCTACTTCAAGAAACAGAATCAGTCACGAGGATCACCGACACTTGGGGTTAAAAGAACTTTTTTTCCTTAGGAGTAACTAAATGCACTTTATTAGACAAACTAATCAAACTGCATCTTCATAAACACAGAGGAGCAGGAGGGACTGTCCCATGCTGAATCCAATCTGGAGTACCGCTTGATCAACAGAAGTTCATCTTGCAGAAGCTTGCCCTGGATCTGAAGAGAGCCTCTTTGCAGAGATGGCTGCCTTTGGCAGAAGGGTCTGATTAGACCCCAAATCCCAACTTGGAGGCCACCAGCCGCAGAGAAAGCGGGGCGACTTCTCTCCCATCGCCTCTGCCAGGCTGCAGCAGGTCTTCAGCAGCACAAGCTGGGAAACGACCAACCTCCACAGGCTTCACCTCCGCCGGGTTACGTGCCTCTGCCCCTAATCCACAGCTCCAGGCAGAGAAGTGAACTGCAGGCGTTCGGGGGCAGATTTACTTTCCACCACCTTTTCCAGATCAGTTGCTAGGGATACTGGGACTCCTCAGTTTCCCAAATCCAGGGATTATTTCATGCTGTATCACCTACACGATCACAGAGAGTCACCACAGCAAGAACAATGGCTTCAAGCCGCTTCTGCCCACGTTTTATGACAAATGCTAGTGATGTCCCTCCTTAGTCCTAACAGATCAGTCTGAAAGATAGATTTTTACATGCATAAGATATTAAACCCATGATCGGCTTTCTTAAACCAAAGGTATTAAGTCACGTATTGTGAAAGACTGAGATGAACTCACTATTTGCACCAGAGCACAAGGGAATGGCCAGCAAAAGCTAGAGATGCACTGAAGCAGAAAGCAGAACTTCCCTATAGCGGCAGGAAGATTTTGTTATCAGTGGCCACCCCCAGCAGCTAGAAATGCTTTAATAATAACAAACAATTTTTGACACATCCTAATGGAAATAGAGGGAAAAGGACTGAAGCACCCTAACGGAAGCCTTTCAAGGAAAGGCAGGAGGCAGCACTAGAAGGCACCTCACAGCAATGACTATTTCACTGAATTTTAAACAACTGGGAGAGCCCTCCTCTTGCCCCCTAGCACGCTCCTGCGCCAAGGGTCAAACACAACGCCGCAGTGTCACCTTACCAGGGAGGGCACCCACCCACCCAGGAGCACGTACCACAGCACACTGAGCAGCTCCTTACAAGAGTAAGGAGCTGTTGCCCACTACCGCCTTACCCACATCCACCTCCACGGCTCACTCAGCTGCTTGCTGCCATCGCTCCTATCACTCTGCTGTTGCCCAACTTTCCTCTTCAGATTAAATCGTCCAATTTCCAACCAAAACTTACCTCACGGACCGTAATTCCAGCCTGTTCTTCAGGCTGATCTCTGGCTCCAGGAAATCCCCTCCCTCAATGGTGTCTTCTGTCTGCCCCACACTCTGGAATTATGATGCTCAGCTTTTCTACCATCTCCACCACCCATTATCCGCACAGACCTCAGGGGGGCCTATTCTTAATTACATTCACTTTTTTTTTTTTACATGTATGACAAAGATGAGCACAATGCTCCAGCTGAGATCTCCCAGCCACAGTGGAGACACTGCCTCGTGGTATTTGCTGTCTTTCCCATATCCGTACCATCCCAGAGGACTAGCCATCCTTGATCAATTACCACATCATCATCTTCTGTCTCTCCACATATCATAATTCCTCAGTTTGTTTTTGCTTCAGTCTGTAATCATGGTATTATCATCGGTACTATCAAGTTTTATCCTATTTCTGTTATACTTCTGTTCTACTCCAGATCATACTGTAATTCTGAACAGCAATAGCAACAAAATTAGTTACTGTACTGCAATCAGCCAACTACACAAAGATAAAACTAATCATTTATATGAGATAAAACTCATCTCCAAGCACACGGAAGAGGAGAAGACTATCCGGAGTAGTCAACATGGATTCACCAAGGGTAAATCCTGCTTGACCAATCTGANGTTGTGGAGTCTCCTTCTCTGGAGATATTCAAAACCCGCCTGGATGCATTCCTGTGCAACCTGCTCTAGGCTAACCTGCTTTAGCAGGGGGGTTGGACTAGATGATCTCTAGAGGTCCCTTCCAACCCCTACCATTCTATGATTCTATGATTCTATGATTTAATAAGTCATTCCAGGGATTTTTCCTTTCCATAGCAAAGGGCAGCAAGGCATCAGATCACAAATTAATCAGACCCCAAGACATCTTCATCTTTGCTCTTCTTTCAACCATGGAAGTGATGTTTTCCACTGTCTCGCAAATTACTTGATACACTTCTTCTAAACTCAGCTGTCTTCAGAATAATTTCAATTACAGAATTCCTCTTTTCTCCATTATGACCCTTACAGATTTGAAGCACGCTACACTCTCCTTGCAAACACTGAGATGTCACAGCCTCGGATTCCATTTATGCTGGATAAGCCACTGCCTCAACTATTCCTCCTCCCCCTGGATCTGCAGTCGAGCCTCATAAACCCACAGGACCACCCAGCAAGGGAAGTGATGCACGAGCTACTGCAGTAACCACGATCCAGCTGCCAGCTCCAGTACTGAGCCCCTCCTTACTCCCATCCTCAACATCTTTTCAAGCACTGTAAACACCTTACACTTTCTCCAACAAGTGAATACAGGAGCAAGTATTTATGATTTCAGATCACGGCACTTTCTAGGTCTCAAAGTCTGGTGAACAAACAAAAAAAGTCTTTACAGCAGGGACAAATTTTTCATCCTTGTGTCTCTAAGAAAATGCAAGAGCTTCAACAGGGTAGATACTGTATTTTAGCACAATCCTCCTCCAAACCTCGCAGCAGACTGTCAAGCCATATTAGCACAGATCTGTCTCATAACTCAGTCAGGATGCACTTCTCAAAAATTCGAACCTTGAAACATATGTACCCACTGAGATAGGGCATAAAATTAAAAAAATTCAACAGAAAAGTCAACAGCAGTTTATAAAGAAGGATTATGGATGCAAAGAGATTTGTGTCTGATATATAAGCAAACCCCACTGATCTGGATTAAAGCAAGAAAGTCTACTTCAGACACTCAGAAAGTCAGGGGAAAAAGAAAAGAACAATTAAAAAATTCCACAGGGGCATAATTTAGCCCATACTGCAGAACATTTCATTATTCCAGAATGGAATTTGGTGGACATAACGCCTCCAGCAGTTTGCAAAGAGGTGTCTGGAAATACCAGGAAATGAGAATCGGTTTATCCAAAGAAAATTAAGGAGATTATATGAGGTTGGGGAAAAAGGAAAGGCCACATAGTCCTTTCTCCTTCCACCTCCTGGCATCTTTTGTTCCCAGAACATCAAGTCACAGCAGTGCAGAGGGTAGGGAAGAAATGGCCCTAAATCATTCAGACTGGAGCACTCCATCAAAACCTTCACCTTTTCTCAAAAGCTGGTTTTTTAACCAGTTTCTCCACTAATTGGTTCCGATCAAAGGCACGAAGCAGTAAGACAGTTCAGCGGAAGGAGAGCTGTGCTCCGCACCCCTCAGCGGGCAGCAGCGCCCAGCCTGAGCTTCGCTTTGCTAAGGAAACAGGATGGCATTTGCCATCATCAGCCCCTATAGCAAAGGGATGTTTCAATTAATGCAGTGTCAGGCAACAGAGGAAAAACATATTTAGACGCAGATCAGCGTATGCTTCACTTAACAATAACCACTGTGTTCACAAAGAGCTTGACAGTTAAAAGTATACGCTGATCTGGGTCTAAACAAGTTTTTTTTTCTGTAATGCTTTGCAAAAAGGTATGAATTAAGAAAAATATTGCCTTTAGCTGACTTTAGTGCCTTTTAAAATAATTTTGTTCCTACATTCTATGGAGAAGAGCTCTCTTACCCAACTCAGATGGTGGAGATCAAGACAAACCCTCACCCCCCTTTTACAAACTGTATATTCATTGTGACAACTGTTTTTTTGTTTCCTAAACAGAGTAAAACTAGTTCCATCTGCATTCTAATGAAGAAAAGACTGCAGAGCTGTTATCCAAGGATGTTAATGGAGACTTTATAACCACACAAGGTCCTTTAGCCTCCCTCAGGCTCTCCAGTGGCTGAAGAGCAATAAGCAGTACTTGGAAGCTGAAGCAAACCTGAGCAGCCTGAGCTCCAAATGCTCCCCCTGCTTGACCTAGTACTTAGTTCCCAACCAATTCACAAGCACATGATGAACTGACAGAAAGGAAATAACCTTATTTTCAGCTTAGCCAAATACTGAATTCGAAGAGTTAGCGGCAACCACTGCAGTGCTTAACCACTGATAGTAAAAGGTAGCTAAGTAAGCATCTCAAACAGGGAAATTCCCAATTCTCTGCAAAGGACTGGAAAAAAGAAAGAATCAATCACAAGCTGTCATGATATCCCATTGTCCAGCACTGTTAGCATTAGAAAACAGTCACTAGGGATTAAGCCAGGCAAGTATGTATAGTAGTTACTGACTGTTAAGCAAATGCAAGCTGCCTGGTAACACATGGTACAAGGCTGTGATTAATCATTACGATGTGACAGAAGGCATACTACTGTGAGATAACGTCAGGAACTGAACTGTGCCCTGCCTCCAACGACAAGTTGCTTATCCTAACACGCTCCAGGTTTGTATGACTAAGAAAGCATCCTCTACCTGCTTATCTCCTTCTGACCGCTGGCCGAAGTCTGAAGGATGCAGCCGGGGCACTGGGGGACCACTGAAACACCCGGGGTTCAATACTTGAAGGTGTGTGGACTAAAAGCATCTTCGAGGGAAGCTAGTGTAAAGTGTTTCTCCAGGAAACCACTTAAAATTATTGTCTTTTACACCCAAACCACACCACTAGAGAAGCTCCTCTAGATTTACAGCAACATTTTTCTAGATACACACAATTGGTGGTAGCCTGTCGTGAAAACAAAGCTGGTACTTTTAGATCTGTTTTATATACCAAAAAAACAAAACAAAAAAAATCAAGAAGGAACCTAAGCTTCAGAAATTCAAGGAATCAACATCCACCTTCACAAAGTACAAAACTAAACCTATATTCTTTACTTTCCCTGATAATCATTATAACAAAATTTCAAGTGACCTCTGAAAACTGTGCAGCTGGTTACGAATCCTGTTTTGATCTACGCCCAGAATTCATTTGGTTTTGTTTGGGGCTTAAGAACATGGTGCAACAACAATCCAAAAGCTCTGTACCATCAACAAGGGAAGGAAGGAGAACCTATGGCACTGGGTAATTAGCAAAGGTCTACATTGCATTAAACAGTATTTAATGGGAACAATTATTTATTATGGGTATGGACAATAGCATTGATTGTTACGAGTTTGATTGATTAAACAAACAAATTGGCACAGTTTCTCCTTCCCTGCCTGCCATATGTTTCTTCTTAAACATCTGGTAAAGTCTTTGTATTTCCTTGAGTAACCTAACAGGTGTTGAACAAAATCCTTAATGCTTCGGTTTTCCCATTGGAAGCAGATGGGTGAAGGAGACCGAAGACTACTGCATTTCCAACACCGCTCTCTTCTTCCTCCTCGTCTGTGGTGGCCTCACTAATAGCCTGAGGTTAAAAGTAGTAAAGGAGATTTCAGATTAATCATTAAAGTGATCTTTCGACATGGAGAAGACTCTTTATATTAAGGCAAGGAAGTCAGACCTTACTCCATCGATGTAATTTTCCCCTCTTCCTTTTCACAAGGGCAAAGGATACAAAAAAGAGAGACTTTTACATCAAACCTTCATATTCCTGTCATTAAAAACATTTACAATTCTGCCTCCCATATGAAGGGGGTCATTTGTACATTGTGCTTGGGCCACAGGGGAAATGCAAGCCACAGCTCCCTCTCCTCCACTGCTGAAAGCCACCAACTGTCACAGGATACCAGACCTCGCTTGAAGTCATATGTTGGGCAGAGCGCCAAATATGTAATTCTAGCTGAAAGACCAGAAACACAGGTGCCTAACATTGAGAGGGAACTCTTTATTTTGAAAAACGAAACATCACTTTAGCTAATTAGGTCTTATCTGTTTAAAGCTACAGGATAGTTTGATAACAGTTAGGGAGGGCTCCCAACAGGCTGCTGGGATCAAAGGCCCTTTCTGCTACGACATTTAACAAGGAAATTAACACTTTTGCCAAGTAATTTGCACATGCTGCCAAAGTTGTTTTAACTTGCTGTAATATTTTAGTTTTAAATATGTACCTGCAGAGATGCTGCTTTAATTCAAGTGTTCAGTGTGCCAGCTACGGGCTCCCAACCTCAACACCAGCTCCCATTTACTGCTGGAGGGGAGCTTCCACAAATGGTCTAACAGAACAGAAGCGCTTGCTTCCATTCACTTAAAAAAAGAAATAGAAAAAACAGTTTAGAGGCAAAAACTCCCTCACCGCTTTTTTCTTTACGGAAACTGAATACTTCCAAAAGACTGCCAGTGGGATTCCAACCCTTAATGTCACAAAAATTAATGAGAACTGCGATGCCGAGATGCCATGCGTGCTTGGAAAATTCCAACTGGACTCTTCTGATGGGTTTTTAATACTGGAGACTGGGAAGCAAACATAACTCCAGAGAGCTGTAATGATGAATGGCTGGGGGATAGTGAATACAATAAGGGAAAACACAAATTCGGCAGCTGTCTTTCATAAAGAAACAATAAAGCCATGCATAGCAGTTTTTCTTTTTTAATTCAGTGCAATGTTTAAGAAGACCTTCTGATACTCCGTAAATTATGCTCGCATATCTGCTGCTGATTACTCTTTAATAAAATGAAGCTTCCGGCAGGTCAGGGTACTTGTCCGGTTCCCTGGGATCCACAGCAGGACTAAGCACCAGCACTCACAGTTGGAATCTTGTGTTCCTCTGAGTACAGTGTGTTGCATCCTGACGAAGAGTCACCCTATCATACCCGGAGCCACGTATGTGCCAGAGCCACCGCACTTTATGCTACTAAACAAACTGAAGGATTGATCCTGGAAGGAGAGACTTCGCCCGGGCTGCTGCTGCATGGAGAAGATTCATCCAACATTAGTCAGCTTGGATGAACGGCCAAGAAACCAGAGTTTATCGGGGGATTTCCTCAGCACAGCTCTTCCCAGCCAGGAGGCTGCGCACCAACTCAAAGCTAAAATTATGTTTATCCCTTTTAGTAAATTGAGAGAAGACTCAAGTAAAAGAGACAACAGCACTATGGTTAAAGCCATGCAGTGAAATTTGGAGGGCTGGGGACAGCCTGACATTGGTTTACTTCCATTCCCTTCAGCGAGGAGGTCAGCGACGGCTTTCACTGAGTGGTGATGGCCAACACTGAACCACTACGGTGGCCTCCAGCCTTCGTCATCACCTCATCCACAGCTACGGCATCATCCAGCTTCTGGACAGAGATGAGGCTGCCCAGCCACAGCAAAGATTTCAGCTACCCATTGCTCCTAATTAAACATTGGTCCCATTTCATTAAAGCTTAATACATAGATTTCCACCCCCCACCTCCCCCCATTCCCTCAGTGACACTGAGCCCATGGTGCAGCACGGCCAGCCCTGAGCCATCAGCTGGTAGTTAGAGCAAACCGGGAGTGTAAGTCCTGCAGCATATTGGTTTACCCAGGGAAGATGGGAGTGCCATCCTTGCGTCCAGAGGCAAAGGATAAATTGTTTTTAAATCTGGCACCACCAAATATAGACTGTCTCCATGCAAGCGTACCACTTTCATGGAGTAGATGCTAGCAAAAAGCACTATTTTTGCTAACGCTTCTCTTGTTCACTTCAGTAACTCAATCATATCACAGTCAGTGACCCACTGCAGTACAGTGCAAAAATACACGGATAAACTGAGATGCTTCTGACTCAGTAAGACATTTACTGTACTGAGAAATCTGAACACGACGGTTGGAGTTGCAGGGGCAGCCGCCAGGTACGATCAACACAGAACCACATCCTGCCCCTGCAGCAAACCCCATGACCGCAGGCTTCTCCTCTGCCACTGGCAAACAACTTTCAGAGACACCTTCAGATTTTTATGGCACTTCAAAGAAAGGTCCAAGTTTTCTACCGCTTTTAATTAGGGTGCATCGAGTGTATTAGGTTCTCAAGCTTTTAATCATACAAGCTTTATGAATTTATTAGCAAGACAGCAGACAGCATGTTAAAAAAAGTATTTGCGATCCTTTTGCTACTTCCATCCAAATGATGATCGTTACATGCCAAGAGACTCCAAGGGCTCAGCATTACCATGTTACAGTAGCTCCTGTACTCTTCAATCAAAGGCTAAAGGCTTAAATCAAAATCAGAGTGCTAGGTGCTGTTAAAAGGTTGGAGTGTGGGGGGGGAGAAACAGCTTCTGACAAGTTCTAAGTGGACACGGCAAGCAAAGAATAAGGAGACACCAGTAACTGTCACATATTTCTTATTTGACCTCAGGCAAATTGTTTACTTTTTCCATCAGTTTCATATCTGTAAAATCTAACTGATAATACCGACTGCATTCAGAGCTCCCAAGATCCATGCCTTAGCCAATACACTCCATTTGTAAAAATAAAAAATAATGTTTCAGTCAAGTCAAGTAAAATGAAAAGTTATTAATATTTTTGGACACGAAAATCTCTGCTGATCTAGTCACTTCAGGATAATTCTTGAAATGTAAAACAGTGTTCTGTTAGAAGGATTTCCTCCCTAAAATTAATTAAGAAACTGGGCACATTAATCCGAATTATTATTTCAGAAGTGATATTTAGTATTGCATATGAAGTGCGTGTACCTTCCCCAATCCCCACATACAGCAGCAGGTCTGACAAAACCAGTGTATATCAATCTGCCATTATACACAAAAGGCTGCACTTCTACTTTTGGCTTTTAGATCAAGAGACAGACACTCAAATCACCAGAAACTTCACTCTTCAGGTGCCTTGTCGGATTTCTGAGACTGAAGAGCTCTTTCTGGCTTGTACATTTAGTAAGCAAATTATAACCAGAAAATTATTCACTTTTCAAGACAGGACTTTTTTAACCCAAGCCAGAGAAGGTTTGGAGCCCTATTTCAGATGGCTAACAATTAAAATCCAAACCAGACACCAAACCAAACCCCACTTTCCCAACAGTAACAAGAAGCCAACCTCAGAACACAGTAATTGGCACCAATTTTGCATGATACTTTCTGAAAGGTGGAAATTTGGATGAGTTTCCAACTTGAATTTTTTCCAAAGAGCTCACATGCTAACTGCAGGACAGCAAAACAGGTGCCCTCACCCTTGAACAAGGTCTCCGACCCCTTGCACAGAGACATAAGCCTACACTTACTTTAGTAAACTCATTCCACTTCAGTTTTCTCTCGCTTCCCTCAGACACTTCCCAACAGTTTCTCTGACATCCAGAACGGTGTTACAGAAAACATAACCTTATAGGCCTGCAAAATTAAGGATGCTGCGCATGTGTTAATTACTGTCATGCGCAGCCAACACATGGATCCAGATAACGCCACTGCAAGACAGACTCACAGATCACCCGCTGAAGTGGTCACAGGCCTCTTCAGAACAAAGACTTGAATCGGTCAGTCATAGGAGGACAAAAGTTGACCATAGTCAGCTTGATTAACATTCTCCTTAAAAATCCTGGCTTAATGGAGATGTCAAAAATAGCTTGGATTAACATAACGGAACTGTTCGGTCAGTTCTGCTGATGGTACTAAGAAGTCACCAGGAACATTAGCTGAAAATAAAAAGATAGACTGCTAGGAAAGAAATCAAACTCAGGAGACTCATTTCCATTTCTAACAAAATAATTTAAGTTCAGGGTTTAACAGAATAAGGAGTACTCAGGTACAGCCAAGTCCCATCGACTTCCCAAACCTACCGGCGAAGACTAAGCAATCAGATCCAGCCAGTTGTGAAAGCAGGATCTAGTAGCACAAGATTTTGAACCTCTCCTTCCACCGACTCCTGGGAAAGCGGAAAGCTGCGATGCCACTCAGAAAACAGACTTTCTGAAGAACAAATAAGCAGTTGGCAACCTTCTCCCGGCACTGAGCACCTCTGATTTCCTGGCTAACCAAAGCCACCCACAGCCCAAACAGCTCAAACTCTTCCCTTCTGCATTACCATACCATTTCAGATAAGCACCGTGTCATTGCTCCAAGAAATACATGGAAGTTTTGCAAGTATGAGAGTGGTGGCAGGCAATGTAGCAAAGTGAAAAGCTGCCGTCTTAAGGCCTGCCAGACCCCTCAGCCTTTCAATCTGTGCATGCGTGCCAGAAAAAAAAAAAAAAAAAAAAAAAAAAAGAGTTTGGGCCACACTTGGTGCAGTCATTAATCACTATCACCAGCTGAACAGGCTCCACACCAGAGGGACGACCAGCAAAGCAGATAGGGAATTACATCTGGAAAGAAAGCAACTGCTTGGACTGAGAAAGGTAAGTAAGGAGGTATGAGGCAACACGAGTAATTGAAATGCAANAAAAAAAAAAAAAAAAAAAAAAAAAAAAAAAGAGTTTGGGCCACACTTGGTGCAGTCATTAATCACTATCACCAGCTGAACAGGCTCCACACCAGAGGGACGACCAGCAAAGCAGATAGGGAATTACATCTGGAAAGAAAGCAACTGCTTGGACTGAGAAAGGTAAGTAAGGAGGTATGAGGCAACACGAGTAATTGAAATGCAAGTGTCACAGAGAAGGTAAGTTCAATAAAAATGCAGAGCCCAACAAAAAGTATAAAAGCACATTTTGAACAGGCAAGACTACAGAAACGTGCTGAAGGACTCCTGTGCCTTGCTTTCTCCTTGATACAGAAGCATGCAACTCATCCATGCATTTGACCTGGGCATTACTACTGTAAAACTGCTCTCACCAGTTAATTAAAGAACCACAGAATGGTAGGGATTGGAAGGGACCTCCAGAGATCCCTCAGCCCAATCCTGCTCCCCGCTAACGCAGGCGCCCCCAGCACAGGGGGCACAGCAACACGTCCAGGTGGGGTTGAATCTCTCCAGAGAAGGAGACTCCACAGCCTCCCTGGGCAGCCTGGGCCAGGGCTCGGGCACCCTCACAGTAAAGTTCTTCCTCATGTTCAGGTGGAACTGCCTGTGCTCCAGGTCTCCCCCGCTCTAAAAAAGCTTTCAGATCTGTTAGTAACTTCTACAGCAACTGGGCTCCTTTTTTTTTTTTTTTTACATTGAAATATCAAAATTTGAAAGAATTGAGACCACATGAAATAAGTAGGATTTAATAACAACTGTCAAGAGAACAAAATTAATAGCCTCCCATCTCCACATTTCTATAATGAAAACTTTAATTTCTGGAAGACCAGAACATCCCTAGTGTATTTGATCTGCTCCATTAGTAGTCAGTTTGGAATTGATGCTATCAGCATATAGCGCATTTCCTTATTTAAAGAAGGGCATCAACATAGCAGTGGAAGGTCCTCGGACGGCTACAAAAACTCAGAGGTCCCAAGCACAGGAAGACACACAGAAAACTGCAGCTCTACACACCCGTCTAATAGGACATTTAGGTAATGCTTGTGATGCAAGAAGAGCTGCGTCTGTACTTTGCCCACCAACAGTACAAAAGCCAACTGCCCAGTCATTCGTGAGGTTTATTGACACCGCAAACTTTATTGAAATCTGATTTATAAACACTGCTCAGCAAGTTGGGGATAAACTTCAGTAATTACACAAAAAGCCCAGTAGACTCAATCTAAAATTCAGCTCCACAGTCCAAGCAATTTTTTTTTTTAAAAAAAAAAGTATAGTTCCAAGAGCATGAGGAGTTTGATGCAATTCAGCTGTGTGGGACAGCATGCCAACAAATTACATCTGTCACTAATAAAAATAACAAAATGGAGCCTGGGTAAGGCCTATCTGTACTTCTGCACTGACTTCCATGCATTCCTATCAAGTTAGACTATTAATAGCACCATCAATCCAGCAATAAACTAAATACTTTTAATAGAAAGTTTACCAAACAAGCAACAAACCGTGCAAAAGCAGCACTACACTTCAATACACCATAGCTGCAAAAAGAAGCATTATAAAACACACGTATTGCTGTGCTACTAACTCTTGTGTTTTTCTTGCAATTAATACACCTTTGCTCATTACTGAAATCAGCCTTGTGATCATCTGAGAAGCTCCTTCTCCCTACTTCAGGGAAGAGCACAAGAATGAAGACTGCAGAAAGCCAGAGTATGGGAGGGGACAGTGATGAGCTGAGTGAAATCAAAAGCTCTGAGCCATCAGGCCATCACGGGTTAGAACAGCGGCAGCCAAAATCACACCTCTGAGATCCAGCAGAAATAGAAACACTGAGGATGTTATTCATAAGAACCAAACTTTCATGCTCTTTACTATGGTTGGAGTGAAGAGAGCTTGACTTCTCCAACCTTTGGAAAAAAAAAAAATCAAGTTTCTCATATGCTCTCCCCTCTAATCCCAGCTGTTGGGCATTGGGAGCAAAGCAAAGCAGAGATGCACCTTCGGAGATGAAGGTTCATAATGGCACATTGCAACGGTATCAACATTTTCTGTTCATGCAGCTTACGTGGCAAGCTGTCACGCATAACACAACGTGGCGTGAATTTCAAATCACAAACTTTCTGATCTGCAGATTTCCTCTGCCATTTCAAATTCTTATTTTTCAGTCATGTGAAAAAAGCCAGTAATTGCACATGGGGAAACTCCTCAAGAACCATGGGCACGTCACGAAAATCGATTAAAAATTTCGAGTTTCATTTAGGGAAAGAGAATTATGTGCTTTAACCACCTCATCACAGGAGTGAATGCAGAAACCAAACTAAACTAGGCAAGAAAGACCACTGCTGTTAGGAAGTGCTGGTAACATAACACAGCTGCCATCCAAAGCAGTCGTCACTGCATTTTGTTTTCTTGTATAACAAACAACTCTGAAAGAAGTAAGTTTTAAAGAGGTTTGGTAGCACACAAGTTGCCAAAACATCACTTCCTGTGTCCATAAGAATTTTTTGTTGTTGTTGTTCCGCCTGGGCTCCTAAGTTCCCCATCAGACTGATTTATGTACAGTAAATCTAAACAGACCAAGAATCATGCCTGACAATTTCACTTGCCCTCTCAATCTCTATTCCTTAGGATTTTCTAGACATACCATGTCTGTCAGACATACTTCTATCAATTTAGCTTCTCCGCCATAAACCACAAGTGAAGAAGTACATTCACTCGCAGCAGAAAGCAGAAATATGCTGCGAGATTTGTTGGGGGTGGTTTTGTTTGGTTTATGGGCACACACACATGTAGCCATACCGTAAACAAGAGGATGGGCTCAAACCTCTGGGAAGCCTTTCACATGGCTTTATAAAACTGTACCTGCCCACTGAGCACCTCAAGCACAGCTCCTGCAGTACGGGGTTAATACTACTTCTTTTTGTTCCTCACCTTTACTTTGCAGACCCTTGGGACGCAGCTCTTGGGGCAGCTGAGTAATACACAACCCTGTCTAGCAGGATTTAGCTTCGCACTAACCTCACTGCGATCTCTACAACCTACCATAGCAGCAACAATATATTACTGTATTTATCCACCTATGTGTACGTTTTGAACCAGCATCTGCTTTAAGACGTATACGCGTATGTAAGTCTGCAGAAGGAAACTGGGTCTTCTGGGAGATCATCATCTCCCGGGGCTGGAAGGGACAGGGTCCCCTTGAGAAAAGCACCAGCTCAGAGCATAATGCCATCACCAAGCACTGACGGCCTTTGTGATGCACCTACAAAAGGTGCAGCGTTCCACCCGCTTAGCTATGAAGTGGAGTAACGAATGTATGTTCCCCTCCCTGTCACATGTAAACATCTCCTGCACACCAGGCTCCAAATCTAGGATTCAACGTCTGTGTGGAAACAGCAACCTTCTCCCCCACTGCTTTGGATACAGGAACTGACTCATCCATGGGTTTTTTTCCTTTTCCTTATTCCAATGCAGATATGAAAAATAACAGTTTTCATTTCAATATTTAATCATACATTTCATTTAATAATGAGTCAAAGAATAATTTAATCCTGGCTGTCAACATAAAAGAGATACCATTCCTTTCACTTGACTACATAAGAAAATAAAACCCCTCTGCTCTCTGGCTTCTCGCAGGCCAGGGTTTTGTTCACCCTAACTTACAACGTAAATACAAATTATGTTACATACTTATTTTGCACACAAAACCTTGACCTGCATTTGGAAAGGGGTGCAGGATGCTCCTCCTAACAATTTCACCTGCCTAATTACAACTGCTGCCGTCTCCCTTGAAGGAACAAACTCGCTTATGAAACAGAGAGGGAGCTGACATTTCATGGCACATCGCCTCGTGCCTCAGTGAAGAAAAACACATCACGTGCCACAGATTTCTGGAAGCATCACCACTCCCTTATGGTACGTGATCTCTTGCCAAGAATAAATAGCACAGAGTCCAGCACAGGAATCACATAACATTTGGCTCGCACATCATTTTTCTGTTATTGTATGTTATTACACTAAATGCACTGTTCAGGTACTGTCCACTCTGGAAAATCTCATTAACTGTGGACTCCAGTCTAATATGATTAATACCATGTGTTGCTTAGATGCTCAGTACAAAACTTAAGAAAAGCCCAAATCTCTGAAGAGGGCAAGCACGTTTTGGGTATTACCTTTATGTGGTTTAAATGATCCCGCAAAATGTCATCATTTGAGAACAAACGGTGCCTGTTCTATATACATTTGTTAATACTCTTGGGACTATCTCCAAGCACTTTGTCTATCTATAAAGCACAATGACAATGCTGTTATTTTACACAAAAATATTTTAACACAAAATTACTTCTAACTTGGCGATATTTTATGCATTTAAACTCTCTGCTTTGTTTTAAAAGCTTTAGTCTCAGCTTCCTAATCTTTTTTTCTTCAAAAACATTTCTGCTTGGTATTACATTTGTGCACTCCCACACTTAAACCCCTCTTCCTCCTCTACTTCTCACTGTGCTACTTTACTTTGGAAACACTAGGTAAAATTTATCACTTATTTCTGGAAAAAGAAAGTATTTAAAATTTGAGTACAAGTCCTTCAGAGATAAAGCATTCCAGGTTAAATCTAATGACATACAGGGGAATTCTATGCAAGTGATGAGCTGCCTGCTAATACATCGACACTTTAGGGAAGAAAAACATCAATTAAATTTCATAGCATGCAACCACATATTGACCTTGAAAGCTATCTGTAACTTAGTTCAAACTTGACAATTCAAAGTCTAAGTCAGAACCTCTGCCCTAATTGGTTTTAACTTCACCAAAGAATGGCACAGCTCTAGAGACCCCAGAAAAATTAAGAGAATCGGTCTGGAGAAAAAAAGAAATCCCCCAAATCCTATTAAGTGTTTAACTATGACATTTGTGTGTGCCTCTAGTCTCCTTCTCTAGGGTTTTGGTCATCGCCTCAAGAGATATTAGTGGTTTTTTTTCTCTTTCAGCCTTCTGATAATGCTAAAAAAAAAAGTTAACAGTCACCATAGCCCACATCTGCCAGCTCCACAGCAGTGTTGCACCGGTGCTTGTGTAAAGATTTCTACGATGAAGTATTTTATTACCAAGAGAACTACAATTCAGCAGCATACTGCACAGCACACAGACAGCGAGGGCAAGTCAGATGAAGGAAATCCGCTATTACAAACTGCTCCACGGGTCAAAGGAAACCCAGAAGGTAAATCTCTCACCTGGAACTGAACTTGATATATAAAGCCTCTCCCACTGCAATGTTCTTTGCTAAGCAAGCTGTAATTCGAACCGTGCCAGATCTTTCAGTATAATTCTAATTATGAGGCGCTTTTGTTAATACTATTTTTATTTGTGCTGATCTAGCTTCTCCGTCTGAGAAAAGAGTATTTTTGTCTTTGGTAAGTTAGCATACCGTTTTCCTCATCAGAAAGAAGAGCCAGGGGAGTAAGATATGTGCCTGTCTTTCCTACTACAGCAAAGAAAGAATTCTCACGTACTTATTCAGAATAAATATACTTAATTTCATCTGGTACGTACGAGCTGGATATCCAAGCAACCGAACAGAAAAAGGAGAAAGAAGTAATGTTTTGTATTTCTTGAACGTGCCTGGAAAAGCGTAGCTCCTTCTTACTACAATTCAAGTTGCCTTCTGTGCTTTGTATCACTAACAAGAGACTTCAAAATTCCTCCAGCATTCCTTGGAGGTTGAAGTAAAATTTGTGGTGCCTGAGCTGATGAAAGGGCGCGATGTTGAAACAGCACAACTCCTTTCTCCTTAGCTAATAGCGTGTATTCTGGGCACAATGAAGCAGGATCCATTTATTTTCTGTGAGAATTAATGTGATGACTCTTTCCAGGTGAGAAGTTCGGTCAGGCTGCCAGCCCGACTGGCAACAGCTCAGACCACCAGGTCAAGTGAGCTGATAGTTAAAGCTATTAACCCTATCAAACAATTAACCCTTATAATGGTGGTTTCCCTCCCCTTGCAGGAAGAGGATTACAAAACCCTGCACAATTAAAGAGATGTCTAAAGTCAGCTCCAAACTCCAGAGCCCTCTGTGAAACCCAGCTCACCTGATTTTAAAGTTCAAAAAGAGTGAAAAAATAAAATGGTTTTTTTGATCACAGCCCACAGGCCCACTGATCTGAGACGCTTTGCACAGCAGCTCAGGCCATGGATTAACAAACCTCTTCCTGCACCGCCAGCACCAAACTGGGGTGAATTCTGCAGCATCCCAAGGCACCTGTGGCATCCCCATCCCACCAGACACACAGCAATACGTATATGTACGTACATATAGATATATATATATGTGTACATATATGCACACACGCCTCTTTCATCTGCTTTGCAACACCTTGCAGAACCTAAAGCATGAACTCTTCCCGCAAAACAGCCTGGGCTCTGTGTAACATACAAGGTTCCTTCATCATAAAATTTGTGCGCAGACTTCCTAAAGTTTGAGGAATTATTTGAAGACCAAAAGACAAATCAGACAGCTCCTAGCATTGCATTAAGGATTGCAGAACAGCAGCAACACAGCAGCTCTTTATTCATGGAGAACAAGCAGCGGGGCTCAGCTCAGAGCGGAGCCTGAGCAGACAGAGCAGGAACCCATTTGACTAAAAAGAAAGGCCAGAAATCCACGTCAGAGGCTCAGGCAGATCCTCCCAGAGCCCCACTCACGTCCAGCCCCAGCACTCCTGCAGCACTCAGAAGGCTGTATCTTTCTTAAGTCTCTGGATAATGGGATAAAATGAGATGCTGCGGTTCAATGACACAGACCGAAGGGAATTAAGGTCTGACACGTCCCTGCTTAGAGTGGATAGAGATAAGCCTAGAGAGAACTGTTACCTAGAGCAATACCAGCAGGCAAAGCTACCACACATGCTTTTGGATTGCTGTACCACTTTAGAAACTGGGATATTTAACATAAGCAGCGCTGCCTGGTGCAGACACAGAGCCCGGATTCTTCCGGCACACAGCACAGCTCTCCTCCTGAGCCGTACCTCGCTCCCCAAGTATTTGCCCACAGAAACCCGCATCGTTCAGGGCAACAGCAGGATGAAACCAGGGGCACTTCACTGTCACACAGGCATTCTTTCCAAACGTCACCTGTGGAAGCACACTGACGATGGAGTCCAGCTTTGCTGACTCTCCAAGCCAACATGCTGTATCAGCTCCTGCCTGGGGCTGCAATGAGCTGCAAGTCAAGAGGGGAAAGCAGGAGGCACAGAGGGCAGGGGGATGCTAAGCACTGACAAGCCCAGGATAAGCTATGTTTGTGGCAAAAAAATCTTACAATATATTATCTAATCACCTAGAGCTTCTATTTCATGATTGTTTCCACTGCCTTTGGCTCCAGGGAAGTAAGGTGGCTTTGCTCTGTTGCACAGCCCATGAGCCTCGATGCAACGTTCATTCCCTCGCACTCCCGAAACTGGTCTCAGGAGGGAATTTCAGACGCTGCCCAAGGCATCCACCAAGTCATACATTAAAAACGAAAGCCTCTCTGCAGCAGGAATGGGGTAAATTACACTGTTCTTTTACACAGCTGCTTGTGGCTCGGACCAGACATTGGCACCTCAAAGCGGACATTTCTTTGGAGACTGCTTAGCCCTCTGGAAGGGCTTTGGTGCAGGATGTCTGGGCTGTCTTCAGCCAGAGTTTCCCTTAAAAGGCTGCTGGCAAAGGCTGCTGGCACCAGCCTCGCGTATTGTTCTGGAGTCATATACAGCCCAGGAGGGCTTGGACCCGGACCCAGCCCCTCAGCAGCACTTCAGAAGTACCACTTGCACCTCACCAATAGAGCATCAAAAGTCTGGGAGTTTCTAAAAAAAAAAAAAAAAAATTTTTAAGTTCCAACCACTTCCCTAATTTTCCCAGACACAGTTAACAGTTTTAGCCCAACAGAAAAAAAAAAAAACCAAACCAACAAAAAAACAAAAACAAAACCCCCTTTGAGCATGTCATATCTGGGTGGGGGTTTAGTATCACTAAAGCCTCTCACTGGTTTTCAATACAGCTTTATTTTAAGAAAGCATCTATTATATGAAGCCTAGGGTTTGGCAGGCACAGCAGAAGCCTGGCCAGTGCAGAGAAGGAGGTCAACACTGAAAGCACACTGTTATTTTGTCACTTCTTCACATTTCTTAGTATCAACTTAGTGAAAAAGTTTACTACTTACTGGAAGTTACTTATCTTACGATTTCCCCATTATTCTGCAGCTAGGAGAAAGCCTCTCCCTTTCTATCCTCCTACACAGATTTAGTAGAAACATTTTCTAGCAGTTAATCCGAGCCAGCTATTTAGCTTTTGCTTGGCAATATTTTGAACTAGAGGCAGGTCCAGCCTCCAGGAAAACAAGTTATGCAGCAAGAGGGTGGGACACTATCAGAGAACACATAATAAAGTAAATACCAAGCACGACCCGTGAAAGCAGAGGAAAACTGAGAGATCTTGTTTCCATAATTAAAAGTGATTTACAGTGATGTAAAATGTGAAATCCCTCATGGGCTGTTTTTCATCCTTTGGCCATAGAGGTGGAAGGCCGGACTCACATCCAAAAGAAAGCACACTCCAAAAAGCCAACACCAAAACGAGCCATAACCCAAGATCAAAACAACAGCCCAGGAGCTTGAGAAAAAGATCAACCCAGCTCATAAACCTTCCATTGAATTTCTGAGGAAGAGCAACTTCACAGCAGTTTTTCCTCTGCTACACTCACAGCTTGATGGACCTAAAGCGGCTCCTCCATCAGCCAGGGTTGTGCTGGTATGGATCTGCTTTGCATCTATTGATTAACTTCAACCTAGCATTTTCCAGTTGCCTGCAAGTCAATTTGATATCATTGCTGAAAACAGTAAGAATAAAAAAGCTGGACAGATACCTTCTATCTCCACAGTTTTACCAGGCACCAGCAGCTAAAGTATTGCTGAGACTCTCCTTAAGACGTTTTCCCCTCCTCAGGATTATTTCACAGTTCATTCAATAAAGCAGCAAAACAATTTCCTGACAAACTAGGAAATGAGTGCTGGACTGAATTCAAGAACTTTAGAAAATATTAGAAACAGAAATCTAACAGAAAGGGCTTGGATCCCACTGACCTTACCGACAAGTCAGACTGTCATTTCCTCAGCCATCAAACCCAACCTGTTCAGAGCCAGGCGGGAGAGAAATAATCCTTGCTGTGAGACACACCTCACTGCTATCCACCTCAGACACAATTCCAAAAGCAAGTCTGAAAGAGTCACATACGTGGCAATCCTCATCCACTAAGCGTTCACCATAATATTTTGCAGCAAAAATGCTGCAATTGGTAAAAAATACAATCAAAAGTCTAAGATGCCTCTAGTTGTGCAGGGAAGTCTCCCACAGAGTGGGTGGGCAGGAAAATCACAACACCAAGCTCCACTTGCAATGGCAAACGAGTTACTTTAATGAGTCCATGCCACTGCTCTTCAGGACACAAGGGCAGGAATGCCAGCTTACCCACACGGACTGAAGACTCCCTGGGGGAGAAGATGTTCCCCATCTTCAACAGCAAAGCTAGCACAGCAACGCCCTTGCACTTGGGCACAGCAGCAAGGCTGCTCAAGTAGTTCAAATAATAGCTGCACTTCTCTGTTTTAGTCCAACACCCTCTGTTTTCCCAAACACGTATCATCCGTGTGTAGTATGATGCCTTTCATAGACAGCTTACTTGAAAGCAAAACTAGGGTTGTTCCTCATTTATTAATGCTCCCTCTTCCTTCTCCAGAATGCGTGCCACTGCCACCAAAAAACAAACAAACAAACAAAAACCACAAGAAACTAAGCAAGGGTTGTTGAAGCTTTATTTTATCTGCTGCAAACGAAAAATGACTGCTCCTCCTTATTTCGGCTCTAATAGCTCACTTGCAATCTACTTTTGACTCTAAGCAGTGCCCAGACAAAGCAGTATTTCAGTGCAACACACGCTGTTTTGAATTCAACGCTCGATGATGGAGTTAGTGTTTTGCTCCTAGAGCAGCTGCCAGACATCTCCATCTCTACAGTTACAGCATGTAACCCTAAAACCAAGAAACCAGAGAAAGCTCAAGTTCATTAGGATTCGCTGCTCTAAAACTGGAATCTCTGCTGAAGGAATGAGGTAAGGTGCTCACAGAAAATGCTGTACGTCACTGTGTTTTCTGCCAAACTGCACCATTTCTTAAAGTCTTAATTCCACTTTCAAAAGGCCCAGTAGTGCTTTGAGCAGCGGCCAGCACAAACCCTCCCCAAGCCTTGCTAGGCAATCTCGTGTCTGCTCCACAGAGCGAGTGAAGCTCACTAAAGGGAATGAAAAGATTACACAGGCTCATTTGTAGGAGGTATTATAGTAGCACTGTTTATTTCTCATCATAGAATAAATGCAATATATGCCAATTGACTTTTTTTTTAAAAAAAAAAGAAGGCAAACCACGTTTAAAGCTGGCACCTCCTGAGGGCTGCGCTGAGGGATTTACGCAGTAGGATGGGGTAACTCCTGACTCAGCTAGGATGGAAGCTGCAGGCAAGCACAGAGCTGAGACCCAGTACAACACGAGCATGGGGAGAACAGGCAACTGGGCTACACCACGAGGGTTTGAGGTCAGGTGTTGCAGGGACACCATGGTGGTCCATCCAAGCTCAGGGTAAAGCAAATTCTCGTTTTGTCTCACTAGCAAGGTTTATATTAGCAGCAGTGAAATGACAGTCATTTCAACAGCTTACTGGAAAATCTCGGAATTGCTCCAGGACTTTGTGAATAAGCAATCAACTAGAAGTACTGCTGTACAGTTTTCACATAACTTTGGGGGTTTTGGCTAACAAAATATTAGAAGGTAAGGAAAAAAAAAAGGAATATATTGTTAGCCTTCATCCAGCAGAGTCACAGCAGTTGCCAAGTGCTTTCCCCAAATTCCTATGGGACTTCCCGCTTCCTTATCTGTAAACATGCAAGAAGTCTCTGCAAGACTGAACTCAAAAGTAGTACATCTGCCTTCTCAACAGTTACACTTGCTTATTAAACTTTAAACTCAGTTCTTCAGTACTGTGAATATTCGTGTGCTCAGTTCGCAGCATCCGATTCCCTTGCACGAGTGCCTCCGACACTCTTCTTCCCGATCAGCTCTTCTAGCACATGTTTTGCAAGGAACAAACGTAGCTGCTGGTTACTGCTCAGCACACTGGATTTTCCAGAAACAGACACTAACCATTTCCATCTAGAGCTTCAACTCATTTCCTTTAAAAAGGAAATAATTCAAGATTTTTTCCAGTAGTAAAGGGCAATTATTTCAATATTTAAAGAGGCATGTTAGTGTTCAGCCCCACCACTTAGGGGTGGGGGGCACTACCAATACATTTGAATGAAGTGAATCAACTCAATGAGCAGCGACTATTGAAACTCCTCTCTGGCTGGGGTATGTGTATTAAAGAAAAGGACACTCAACATACCAACTTATTTATTTACTCTCTGTCCTCCCTTCCCTTAGTTTACAACCAAAGTTTAAGTCAGCAACATATGCGTTAAACAGGTGTAACAATCAGTACCTGCGTGACCACAGTCAGTTCAGGCTGATCTCAAAATGCAAGAGCCTCTGGTATTTAAAGGGTATCACTCAAAAGGCTGGAGTTCCTAATCTTAGGGAAAAGGCACATTATTATCTCAGCACTAACGCAAAGTGGACACTACACAAGCATTTAGGAAAACTCAGTTCCATTATGTGAAACTTAAAACTATAACGAAAGGTGGGTTGAGAATAACCCATGGCAACAAAAGCTGAGCTCTGCTAGCATGAGCCTGCAAGCATGCGAGGAGTGCTGCTGGCAGTGTGCGTGGGGCGAGCGCACAGCCACCCCTCCTGCAGACCTCAGCTTCCTTCAGGTTGCTAAAACCCAGGAACAGCGTTTCTCAAATTTCAGCTTCAGTGCCACATACCAGGGTTTTGTCAGCCAGCCAGGCTAATGGACTTCACCCATACCGGCTACTGAGCGTCCACCCCAGCAACACCAAGTGAGCAAAAAGGAGAGAATTTAATCAAATACCAGTTTTGTATGAAACTGGTCATTATTGATTCTCATCAGACACCGCTAAGCAGACAAAGAGAATGACTTGAGCCAAATAAATCCTTAATTTTTTTTCCCCACTGAGATAAGATTACAATACCCTTCCAATCTTTGCTGCTTTGCTTTGTGAGAGTTGCACATATGTGCTTTTTATTAGTTTTTGGCTTAGCAATTAGATGGATTTTCAGTTACTTCCAGAAACATTGCAGGATGACTGAGCTGCAACTAATCTTTGCTCCTCACTAAATGGGAATATGAAAAATGCAGCAGGACTCTCCAGCACTACAGCCAATGCATCTCAATTTTGCACTTTCATACAGAAATGTAAATGCCGTATTTCATATCTGAACTCTTGCACAGTTGCCAAAAAGGGAATCGTAAGGAGAAAACTAGTTACAATAATCGATTTTTAGGGAGGAGAAAGAAAAATAACATGGACATTCCCTGCCAGGAGATGACCAATTTTCCAACAGTTCTGCCATACAAAAAGCTACTTCTTACGATGAGGGGTTTATTTAAAGCCATTAAAGCAAAACAGAAGATTACAGCTGCAACAAGCTATCCATTAACTCCAATTAGCAAGTATTTGTCGTCTGGATTTAGAACTTCCCAACTTGGTGTTAATGAACTGTAACACTGTAGCAAAAGGTATTAATAAAAACACCAGACTGTGGGCTAGATAATACATCTCTGCTCACATTTCAGTGGAAGATGGTGGGGGACTTTGTGGCTTCAATCCAGGAACTGCGAAACAGGGAATACAAGTATTTAAAGCGGTTGCACTGGAAGACTGAGGGAAACTATTTACCTTGCAAAATTATATTTAAACTTCTACTCTGTATTCTGTTTTGAGAGGACTGAGTCTCTTGTAATCTACAAACATAGACAAATTATGTTTTGGTTTTTAACTCCATGAAAGAAAACAAGCAATAGGGGAACTGGAGGGAGGCAGACAATAACAAAACTTAGTTTTAAAATTGTTTTGGGGGATTTTTTGTTGTTTGTGGGTGGTTGGGTTTTTTTGTTTGCTTGGGTTTGGGAGGGAGGTTGTTTGGGGCTTTTTTTGTTGAGTTGTTTGTTTAGTTTGACTTTTATCTCCTTTTAAGATGCCAGACAGGAGCAAGCAAAAAGTGACTTTGAAATTGCTGCAACCTGTGGCAATTTTAGAGAGCTCATCCTGGAGGTCAAGTCCTTCTGGCATGACACTAACATGCCGTGGTGTGAAATCCTCCCTGGGCCAGGCCCGCTGGCCCCACTGCCCACCACGCACACCCACTGCCAGCCACGCACACCCTCCCGTACAACTCACATAAGGGACCGCCATGCCACCCCGAACTCAACGTACCAGAAAGCAAAACTTTGCCACCAAGAATAAAGCCATCTTCAGACATCTGCACAGGAAAATAGCTGTTCTACCAGTGTGATGAGATGCAACAGCTTAACTACTTGTTTTAGGACTTACGCTTGCACCTGCTTCTGGCTGGACTTCTTCAAAGGCTACCCAAGATTTGGCCAATTGTAACAACTGCAGTAGAAGGTACTGAGAGCCTTTCCAGGTGTAATGCTGCCCTGGACACCCCAGGACACCTTTCCTTCTGCACCGGCATCCTTAAAAAAATGGACAGACAACTGCAAACTTAGGTGGAAAATAGCTTAATATCACAGCCCGAAACAAGAGCGTTCAGGCCAGCTACAGAAATAGCAAAACTCATACCCAGTGCAGAAAAGGTATCCAACCCTCACTTTCTGATGCGAGGAAGGAAGTCTGAGCTTCCCAGATCCCTCTCACCAGCTCTGATGAGATGAAAGCTCTTTCATCTTTCCTGATTTAATTTTGCCCCATGGAAAGCAACGACCACCCAGCCGCCACAGATAACAGAGGAGTGAGACACCGGCAGTGCAGGACACACGTAGGGAAAGGAAAGGGCTCTTTTTCCACCCACCTGCAAACGCATTTTCTATCTTCCAGCAGATCTCCCTATTGTTTTCTAAGGAAGTCCTCTATTTATCTTTCAACAGGGTATTTCATTCATATCAAATGCCTTCATTTCTACACACTGCTGTGATCAAACTCTGGCATTACAAGACATGATCTGTTTAATACACTGTACGCATGCTGATTTCATACCTGCCTGGCCTGGATCTACGTACAGACTCTGATTCTCAGGGGCCATCCAACACCATAAAGCTTCTGCTAGAAGCCATTTCAGCAGCTCTTGTCCTCTTTGCAAAGCAGTACTGGCCCAGTTTGGCTCTCCCTGTAAAGCTTGCTGCTGCAACGTTTTGAAATACAAGCAGCTCCCTCGGTGTCAGGATCAGTACAACGGGCATGCTCACACCCCTCTCCAATGTGCAAGAGCTACTAAGACGCTGTGTTTGCTGGAAACTATTTCACCACCATCTTCCTCCAAGGG
This sequence comes from Steatornis caripensis, assembly GCA_013398225.1. NCBI lineage: Eukaryota > Metazoa > Chordata > Aves > Caprimulgiformes > Steatornithidae > Steatornis > Steatornis caripensis. The sequence goes on along the minus strand of VZSC01008472.1, from coordinate 1,225,092 downwards.
TGCCCAGGACCAAGGAGGAACAGAGAAGTCCTCCAAAGGTCTACGCAAAAGGAGGAAAAGGGGAGGAAATGAGGAGAGACAAAGAGGAAAACCATTTACTGGTCACTGAATCAGAGCTGTAACCTGACCTTGGCTGTGTCTTGCCACCACAGCATTAACTACAAGCAGCTTCCATTCAGCAGCTCCTGCCAAAAATAAACAGTGCCGGCTTTCCTGGCTGCTTGCTTGGGTTTGCTCTCAATGTTTTTCTTCTTGCCTCTTCTGGCTAATTGGGATATGCTACGTTTCCTCCAACCAAGTAGTTTCTCAGTTTGTTTCTACCCGCTGCCTTACTAAAATTGGAGCAGTTTCTCACAGTAAAGAATGAAAATAAAAGCTGTTTGATCAAAGATGGCCACAGCAGGCCAGCGCATCCAGCTCCTCTGACTACAAACAAGCCCCTCTTCTGGGTTGTTTTTTCTCCAGCACATTTTCATGCACAAGCAAAACAGGGAACTAACTCCTTCTCCTCACAGAGGACTTACTCTACAATTTTTAAATTAAAAATAGATACCAGTGGACAGAGGTAGAATAGGGTAACTTAGCCGTCATTCATGAATAAAAACAGCTTATACCAATAATGAACTGAACTGCAAAATGCTAAACATGATGAAGACGCTCTAAACGTGTCATGTAAACACAGTTACCCTCTGCAAGAAGCTCCAGTGGCCAACAGCACACACCAAAGTGTTGAGTTGTGGCCAGCAAAAGGGTTTAATAACCACCACAACAAAGCAAGAATTAAAGAAAATATGACCAATGCTAATGGTGTTGAAAGAATATTTAAGAAACCTCAACAAACCCAACTGATTGAAGGTTTGGGGTCAACTTGCTTTTATGTAAGATCTCCTTTATTGCTTTCCCTCAACACAGCGACATAAGCAAACAAAAGGGGGAAGAGTGGTTTCGTTGACCTAAACAGCATATTTCTGACCCAGCAGCTGAAAAATAAGTTCAAAGGCCCTTTAAAACTGTGCTATTTTAATATACTGTAAGAAGCGCTCTCTGCCTTCTAATTTGTTCAGTTCTTTGAAACACCTAATTTCCTCTGCACTGTCACTGCATAGCACTCTGAAGCCTCGTGGAGCCCTGCCACTTGATTCAAAACCAATAGTCACATTTCAATAGGCAATTCCACTTGAAAGGCTATAAATGAAGGGGAAAAAAGACATCTTCAAACCAGAGATTGCAATGCAACACCATTTATTTATATCCAAGTCCTCTTTTCTGTGGCTGCCTACTGTAGGCAGGAGCCAGAGAAGGGAAGCTTTAAAGCCTAGATAATTAATTCTAAGTGGTTTTAAAACGGCTAGAGATTTAAGGTAGACAAGATGCAACACTGGAATCAGAGTCAATCTGCTCTGCTCTTTACTCTGCTCTGGAATGCACTGTTTGCTCTGGCATCACATAAAATACATAATTGATTTTTCAAGGAAAAGAAAAAGAAAAAAAGCCAGTCCCATAGACCTCATTATTCTATAGAATAAAAGTTAAAAGGCATGTTTCAGACCAAATCACAGTTGTATTTCAACAGGGATGGGGAAGTGCAACAAAATCATAATTTTGTATTTATTAAAATTCATTTACCACAATTGCCATCAACAGGACCGTAGGGCTGTTAACAAGAACCTCCCTAGAGTCAGCAGCAACAACTTCTACGAGCATATACAGATGTAAAGAAAAATTAAATTAAAAATAAATTTAATAATATTACTTCGGAGAACATTTATCACTCCTGAGCGTGGGGTTTTTCTCCCTTTCCAAACTTCCTTATTAAGATTTTGCAAAATTGTAATGAAACTTGACAATAAACCACATGGTGCCTAAGCACACTTACAAATCAGTCAGTTGGTAATTCCACCGGCTGCCCAGCAACTATTTGCGTGCCCTCAGACAGCAAATGCTCCTCTTCCTCTAAAGGCCAAGCCAGGCTCTTGTGGGTTTCAGAACATCCTCGAGACAGAGACAGTGCGAAACATCAGGAGCTCCTCCACACCATCCCACTACTCAGCGGAGCACTCTCCACACACTCCTTGTGAGCCAGGGAAACATTATTTAGGATGTTTATTGTGTCACGCGTTAGATTAAAAAAAGCAGCACTGAAAATATTTTGATTAGAGGAAAAAAGAGATAGACACACAGAGAAATAAATTGCAAAAGGATGACCAGATAAATCCAGTGTACATATGCATGACTAGCCAGACACGATGATCAGTAATATCACCATTATCCTCCGCTTTGTTGTTTTCCAGTAATAGCAATTTATTCACCTTCAAGTTTCATAAGACAGAGGCTTACACATATCACCTAATGGTTCCATGGCCACAGAGCCCAGCTCTCCACACAGATTTACCCTTTCACAGTAACTTCAATCGGAGTTTTCAGCCAGGAGTTTTAACATCACCTTAAACACTTAGGGGTGACCAAAGCTGCACTGCTCCTGCCTTTGCAGCCCAAAAAGGACAAGCTGCTCTGTTTTGTTGTTGGTTTTTTTTTTTCCCATCAAAACGCCACCAATCACACACTCGCACTCCCTTTGCTCAAGCTAGGCATCCCACAGCAGTTTTAACCCTCCTTCTCTGCCAAAACTGCCATCCATTCCATGCTCACTGCGTATCTTTTTCTGAGGGGCTGCTACTTGATTTCTATATAGGAGATACACTACATACTCAATTTATATACCTGAGCAGCCATCTTGCTGTAAAAAGAGCAGAGGAAATCAGCAAAGCAAGAGAGCCATACTGCATACGACATCGCACAGCAGCTAAAAAGCCACGACCTCAAACCACTACAGGGAAGTCAAAGCCTGGTGATGGTGCAGTGAATTACAGGCAACTTGTCCCAAAGTGAAAGACTACAGCAAACAGATGCAGTGGCCAGAAAGCCTTCCAGCTCCATCCATCACTTCTCTCTGTTCCTGTTTCCCCATCTTAGAGTTTGGCACCTTTGTCATCCTTTGCCAGCAAGGCAAATATAGGAAAACAAATACTTTTGGGGCAAGAAATGCACCATGGTATTCAATTCTGGACAAAAAGAGCAAAGAGCTGGTGGCACTTAGAGCCATGAGCAGGTTGGCAGCAGCCAGAAACCTTCCTCTTTGCAGCATATCTGACACACCACTAACATGTCTGCAGTTGTAGCAAAAGATAGAAGAGGTTGATTTCTAACTTGAAAGGAGCTGGAGCCTGAGGCCATTACAGGCACAGCCTGAAGAGAGGCTGATTTCACCGGTTTGCAGCACAGTTCCCACTCATGCTGCTACAACACAGCGTAGCATCTTTAAAGCATCCTGATGATTTGGGCAGCTGGCTTGTCGTCTCGCTCAGGTTTGTGGAACAAACTATAACCGACGGCTTTCAAAAGTGACCCACACACCTCACCAAGGTACTGGTGACATACAAAAAGCAATGAGCATCAACATCTTCATCCCTAAAGTTTCCACCATGAGCAAGTGACGAGTCCAAACAATGGGTTTTCCTTTCTCTTTCCCACAACCAAAACAAAAATTAAAAATAAAGCGCACTCTCAGGACTCAGCGAAGACCCTGCAGCCACGTACCTGTTGGCTCCCCCGCCCCAGACCCAACAGAGGAAGGACAGCTGACAAGGAAGGTGAAGGACCCCTCCATGCTGCACTCCACAAGCTGGCCCATAGGAAAGCTGCGACCCAATCCACCCTGCTTTCACAGACAAAGCAAGAAAAATCAGTGTTTGTCACTCGGCTGAGCCTCAGCACTATGAAGTGAGACAAAGCCTTAAAACATTCAAAGGAAAAAAAAAATCTGTCAAAATGCAACCAAAGAAGTGCCACCAAAACCCCTACTATACCAAATTAAGAAACAAACAAAACCCACCAATAAATGCAATTAAAGTATAGGAGTAACTACTTTTAAAGTATAGAGTAACTGCTAACAAAGGGGGAGGAAGAACAAGGAGAGGAACTCATCATCAATTCAGATATGATAGTTTTTGGGGTTTTTATGTTTAGGAATAATAATTAAAGGCAGAACACAAACAAGATCCAATTTGTCACACAACACCTGCAATCAGCTGAGTGAAAAAACTACAAAAATAAAACTCCAAACCAAAACCCCACTGTTCAACTCCTACATTGCAAAGTATACTTCGTGATTGTTTAATTAAAGTCATTTTTGGCTTTGCACGGCTGCAATCACCAAACATTGTCTCCCTGTCAGCATTTGAGGGGCTAGCATACTGTTGCCAACAATTAGCACAAATCTGGCTGACATTGTTTTCTCTAAAAATAAACGATGCATGTTAAGTAGCTTGAGAACAAATATGAAAACAAGATTTTTAGGATAATATTTTTCTTCTCAGTGGAAACACACGGTCCTGCAGGAAGCCCAGGTAATCACTTCAGGGTCTACTCCGCCACCACCACACCCTTGCTGCTGGAGAAGTACCATCGGGACATAAACTGGAAGTTCTAGACACCTGTGATTAAGAAACTTTTCTAAGCAGAAGACAGATATTAACACCAGTCTCTTGGCCAAAATCCACTCGGGAAAACTCCTGATTTCGCTTCTTCACCAGCAACAGTCTGAGCATGAGCATCACGGCAAGAGAAGAGTGCAGAAGAAAACAACCTCTGTCAAAGCCTTTTCTTCTGGAAAACTGACTTTTCTCTAACCTGAGCCATCACGGAAAAAAAAGCAACAAAACTGAAATAACACCAGAAGCACAAAAGCCACTTTGCTTGGGGAGGATGCAGTCCTCTGAATTGCAAGCATCTGAGAAGCAAGCACGCGTGCGCTTCTAATGGCTTCTTTGCTCACCACCCATCTTCAACTTCAGGACTCGGCCACTCACCCATGGCACGCTCCATTCCAGATGCGACTGCCCAACAAGGATAGTTAAATGTGGCCCAGAAAACAGAGATGACTCTTTAGTTCTCCTGAAAAAATAGTATTTTTAAATACAGACTGAAACCACCAGAACCAGAAGAAAACAGCTTCTTATTCTTGTTTACAGTCAGGACTATTTGAACTCCTGCACTGACAATGGACATCACGAACCTAATGTGAGGATTAGAAGCAGATACAGACTCCAGCTTCGAAGCCAACAAGTCTCCTTACCAGCATCCTGACATGTGGAATAGAAGTAAACGTGGCTTTGGGTGGCAGAGAAACAGGCAGGGGCCTCGTCCACACTCCACTGTTCCCTCTTACAATAAATATACTGTGTCATTACAAAACTAATGCTGGAAACCCTTTACCAGAATGAAGAAGTTAACATTTTCTACTGAGTGGATGGGAAGTCTATAACTGCTTATTTTATACCCTGTTCTCATCTCTGAAGGCTTTTATTCTCTAGAGCAAATTAATCAGGCAGCTTGCATTATATGTTCTTTCTCCAGGCCTGGCTCCTCTCAGCATCTCTATTGATCTTCACTCAGTAAGCCATTAGCAAAAGGTTTTGAAAATTTGCTGGTTTTATAGTTCCCAGAGAAAGCTGAGTTCAGCTTAGGGGGATTGCCAGATTCAAGTTTGAGAGCTCAGTCCTTCGCGGGAAGGATCTCAATTTTTTTTCAAAACATGCAACAACGTACAAATCCCATTCTCCTGTCGCTCACGTGTGCCTGTGTCTCTACTGCTTGATGCTCCTTCCTGCCAAGGGAGGTTTCAAATGACCAGAGAGAAGGGGATTGAGAGAGAATGGACAAGAAAGTGCCATATATCTGCAGCCAGCAAATAAGCCAGGGGAAAAAAAAAATCTACAGGATTGATGCAAAACACAACAGGAGAAAGATATGATGAGAGAGGTAGGAAGGTGACAACTTTTNAATATACTGTGTCATTACAAAACTAATGCTGGAAACCCTTTACCAGAATGAAGAAGTTAACATTTTCTACTGAGTGGATGGGAAGTCTATAACTGCTTATTTTATACCCTGTTCTCATCTCTGAAGGCTTTTATTCTCTAGAGCAAATTAATCAGGCAGCTTGCATTATATGTTCTTTCTCCAGGCCTGGCTCCTCTCAGCATCTCTATTGATCTTCACTCAGTAAGCCATTAGCAAAAGGTTTTGAAAATTTGCTGGTTTTATAGTTCCCAGAGAAAGCTGAGTTCAGCTTAGGGGGATTGCCAGATTCAAGTTTGAGAGCTCAGTCCTTCGCGGGAAGGATCTCAATTTTTTTTCAAAACATGCAACAACGTACAAATCCCATTCTCCTGTCGCTCACGTGTGCCTGTGTCTCTACTGCTTGATGCTCCTTCCTGCCAAGGGAGGTTTCAAATGACCAGAGAGAAGGGGATTGAGAGAGAATGGACAAGAAAGTGCCATATATCTGCAGCCAGCAAATAAGCCAGGGGAAAAAAAAAATCTACAGGATTGATGCAAAACACAACAGGAGAAAGATATGATGAGAGAGGTAGGAAGGTGACAACTTTTACTAAGTAGCTGTGAGCTCTTGGACAAATTATTTTTCCCTTGGACTCCACAAGCTCATAGAATCATAGAATGGTTTGGGTGGGAAGGGGCCTTAAGGGTCATCCAGTTCCAGCCCCTCTGCCATGGGCAGGGACACCTTCCACGACACCAGGTTGCTCAAAGCCCCATCCAACCTGGCCTCGAACACTTCCAGGGAGGAGACATCCACACCTTCTCTGGGCAACCTCTGCCAGTGGCTCACCACTCTCATTGTGAAGTATTTTTTCCTAGTACCTAATCTAAACCCACCTTCTTTCAGTTTAAAACTGTTACCCTTCATCCTATCACTCCCTGCCCTTGTAAAAAGTCCCTCTCCAGCTCTCTTGTAGGCCCTTTCAGTTACTGGAAGGTTGCTGTAAGGTCTCCCCAGAGCCTGCTCTTCTCCACACTGAATAACCCCAACTCTCCTAGCAGTACATTGTCGAGCTTCTGATCAACCAACACCCCCAAGTCCTTCTCCTCAGGGCTGCTCTCAATCCACTCTCTGCCCAGCCTGTATCTGTGCTTGGAATTGCCCTCACCCATGTGCAGGACCTTGCACTTGGCCTTGTTGAACTTCATGCAGTTTGCATGGGCCTACCTTGAGCCTGACAAGGTCCCCCTGGATGGCACCCCTTCCCTCCAGCATGCTGACCACACCACACAGTTTGATGTCATCAGCAAACTTGCTGAGGGCACGCTCAATGGCACTGTCCATGTCACCAACAAAGCTGTTAAACAGTGCCAGCCCCAGCACCGACCCCTGAGGAACACCGCTCATCACTGGTCTCCACTTAGACATCAAGCCCTTGGCCGCAACTCTGAGTGCAACCATCCAGCCAGTTTCTTATCCAGCGAGCGGTCCATCTGTCAAGTCCATGACTCTCTACAACGATGTCGTGCAGGACAGTGTCAAGTGCTTTCCACAAGTCTAGGTAAACAACATCAGTTGCTCTTCCCTTGTCCACCAATCGTGTAACCCTGTCGTAGAAGGCCACCAAATCTGTCAGGCACAATATGCCCTCAGTGAAGCCATGCTGGCTGTCACCAATCACCTCCTTATTTTCCATGTGCCTTAGCATAGTTTCCAGGAGGATATGCTCCACGAACTTGCCAGGCAGAGAGGCGAGGCGAGGCTGACTGGCCTGTAATTCCCTGGGTCTTCCTTTTTTCCCTTTTTAAAAATGGGTGTTACGTNAATCCACTCTCTGCCCAGCCTGTATCTGTGCTTGGAATTGCCCTCACCCATGTGCAGGACCTTGCACTTGGCCTTGTTGAACTTCATGCAGTTTGCATGGGCCTACCTTGAGCCTGACAAGGTCCCCCTGGATGGCACCCCTTCCCTCCAGCATGCTGACCACACCACACAGTTTGATGTCATCAGCAAACTTGCTGAGGGCACGCTCAATGGCACTGTCCATGTCACCAACAAAGCTGTTAAACAGTGCCAGCCCCAGCACCGACCCCTGAGGAACACCGCTCATCACTGGTCTCCACTTAGACATCAAGCCCTTGGCCGCAACTCTGAGTGCAACCATCCAGCCAGTTTCTTATCCAGCGAGCGGTCCATCTGTCAAGTCCATGACTCTCTACAACGATGTCGTGCAGGACAGTGTCAAGTGCTTTCCACAAGTCTAGGTAAACAACATCAGTTGCTCTTCCCTTGTCCACCAATCGTGTAACCCTGTCGTAGAAGGCCACCAAATCTGTCAGGCACAATATGCCCTCAGTGAAGCCATGCTGGCTGTCACCAATCACCTCCTTATTTTCCATGTGCCTTAGCATAGTTTCCAGGAGGATATGCTCCACGAACTTGCCAGGCAGAGAGGCGAGGCGAGGCTGACTGGCCTGTAATTCCCTGGGTCTTCCTTTTTTCCCTTTTTAAAAATGGGTGTTACGTTTCTTCTTTCCCAGTCAAGGGGAACTTCACCAAACTGCCACAACTTCTCAAAAATGATGGATAGTGGCTTAGCAACTTCACCTGCCAGTTCCCCCAGGGCCCACACATGCATCTCATCAGGTCCCATGGACTCGTGCACCACCAGGTTCCTTAGATGGTCTTGAACCTGATCTTCTCCTACAGTGGGAGGTTCTTCATTCTCTCAGCCTCTGCCTTTGTCTTCTGCAACTCGGGTACTGTGGCTTGAGCAGTTACCAGTGAAGACAGAAAAAAGTTGTTGAGTACCTCAGCCTTCTCCATATCCTGGGTAACCAGGTCTCCTGTTTCCTTCTGGAGAGGGCCCACATTTTCCCTACTCTTCCTCTCATCACTGACATACCTATAGAAGCTTGCCTTGTTGCCCTTGATGTCCCTGGCCAGATTTAATTCTGAGAGCTTTAGTTTTCCTAACTTGATCCCTGGCTGCTCAGACAATTTCCCTGTATTCCTCCCCAGCTACTTGTCCTTGCTTCCACCCTCTGTAGGCTTCATTTTTGCAACTGAATTTATCCAGGAGCTCCTTGTTCATCCATGCAGGCCTCCTGGTGTTTTTGCCCGACTTGCTCTTTGTTGTGATGTATCACTCCTGAGCTTGGAGAAGGTGATCCTTGAATATTAACCACCATCAGCCTTGAATATTAACCGTCATTCTCTCCAACCTCCCTCAGGTTCTTATTCCTTCTCTAGTCCAATAAAGCCATAGCAGTAAAGCAAATCGGTGCATTTCAATGTATTTCTGCCATGCTTTTTTTGGTGTGTGTGCCAGATGACCTTTGTTCCTCCTGTAAGTTGTTTTTTCTCCATATGCATAAAATTAATTTAAATAAACCAAACCAAAATTGATCATCCATCCTTCCCACTAAGTATCGCGTTGGATCCTGCGTACGCAGTCAGACTCGCCGACTCAACTGAACAAACCTGAACTTGTTGAAGCGTGCCTGACCCCCACCCAGAAGGAAGAGGACCACACCAGAAGATACGCACGCAGACAGAAGCGCCGGCTGTCCCGAGGGCTTCGCACACCGCGTGCATGTGCACACTGCAGTTCTGTTGTGTCAAGTCTCCAGCTGACTTTCACACTGTGCAGACATTATCCCCTGGCAAACAATGGGGCTCATTCTCCCGCCTGTCCCCCCCCAGCCAGCAGTACACCGCGCGTCCTGTTGAACCCAGCAGACACAAATGCCAGCCCAGTGTAACATTACCCACTCGCAGCCTTCGCACAAAGCCAGGCTCGCTGCTCAGCCAAAGCCCGTTAAGCAAGCTGCAGCCCAGCCATGCATCTCCCCACCCTGCAGAGCAAGCAAAGCACTGTTCAGCAGTCAGGAAAAGAGCCCAGACAGGGGTGGCAACAAGCAAGAAATCCCAGAAATAAAAGAGAAAATAAGATTCCGCAACAGACTTAAACCTGTTTTAGACCTGAACTTGCCCAAAGTCCAGGGACATGGAGATCTAAATCAACAAGGAAGTAAATTACTGTTTTTTTAATTATTTACAGTTAGAGACCATGCAGCTCTAGGACTATTCACACTGAAGACAACCCGATATGAAACACCTGTGTCAACTGCTCTTCTATTTCCTCCATATGGTCTCAACCTCTGGTGTTCAAACTTCTTTGTGACCACAATGCCAAGAAATCAGGACACATAGTCATAGGGCTGATCAACTTAAACCTAGCACTAAGCAACACGTTGAAGACAGACCTGCTGCCTACAGCCCAGCCCAAGGGACAGTGGGTGGAGGACCACCAGGCAACCAGCCCTGTCCTTGGCTTGCCAGACCTCGCGCAACTCTGGCTGAGCACGTGGCAGGCACGATGCTATTGCCGGGATGGCTGGCCAGGAGCTTACTCAGAGCTCGAGCACACAGGGATGAGCTCCACTTCTGCTTTTAGCCTGTGGCCTGCAAGTTTTATTTAGGTTTCTTCATCTTCATCCCGCTCCCTGACAGCAGGGGTGGTGTCTGATGGGAACCAGACATGAGCCAGCCCTCCTGCAAGCCACCAACCTCAGGGTGAAGGAGGTGATAGTTGGGGAGGCAAGCATAACTAGTCCCCTATTCTTTCAATATTTACTGTAATTCATCTCACTGTCCTTTGGTTTTGGCTGTGGTGGGTCCACACATACCCCGGCACACCCACTCGACTCCCCCAGTGGCACGGCACACGCCTACCGCATGGAGAGGATGATGGTGCTGGGGAGGAGGCAGCAGCACATAGAGGAAGCACAGCCCTGCCATTTCCTGCAGCTTGCTAATCTGAACCGTGCAGCTGCAAACCCCAGGCCGCGGCATGGTTCGATGGCATTACTGACCTGCCGCAACGGCAAGGCTCTGCCCGGCTGCCCTGTGCCTGCTCCTGGATGAGGAGGGGTCGCCAGTGCAGGGGAAACGGGACTGCAGCCCATGCATTCAAGCCAGGAAATCCCAGTCATAGTTAAATCATGTTTTTTTCTAATTCTCATGAGAGCCAACGGCTCAGGCTGCAATGCAAGCCCAGATCGGCCTGGCCATGCTGAAGGGGTGATGACTGGCCCTGGCTGGTCAGCTCTGGAGAGGGCCTGGAGTGGTTTCACAAGCAATTAATGTGATTTAGAAACTCCTGTGCCCTGCGCCTAACGTCCAACTAAAAGGAGGGGAAAAGATAAATAAAAAAAAAAAGAAATAAAGCAGAATACACCCCTAGTTCCTGCGGCAGCCAGCTCCCCTGGCAGCTTCTGGTCCGGAAGGAACGGGAAAATCAATCCCCTTCGTCAGAAGAGGCTCATAACTCATGGGGGCATCCAAACTCACTTGACAAAGGGGATAAATCCGTACTCAGGAGGAAATTGAGCTCTCTCCACTATAGATCCGCTATAGATTGCATAATGAGGTGCTTCCTTGCCCACACCACCACAAACACAAGCCGCCTGCATGCAGAAGAATAAGTATATATAGTCTTTTTAAAAATCCACCACCCATTTCACCTCCCCCTCACTTCAAGCAGTGAAAACAGCTTCTGTCCAACTGTCACATGAGATTTAAGCCGAAATGACAAGAAAGGCAGCTTTGTGCCACTCTCCCTGAAATTTCCCCATCTACGACGTATGTGGAAAGCAGACAGACACGGAGAATTCAACAACACAAAGAGGATAAACAAAATGACCAGTAACAATACACTGCGTGTATACACCCCACACACGCTGACCCACAGCCCAGCCACCGCTGTCTGCTTCTCTAGAGCCAGGCACCTGCTGCAATTTGTTAGGATTTATTAGAAAGTTATCAGCAAAATAATAGGAATAAAGTTCCAAAGGAATATTTATCCTGTGCTGCTCCCCTGCCATTGCAGGATTCCCTCTTCAGGCAGTGATCTAGTGCTCTAGCAGGGTCTGGAGACAGTGCCCAAGCCCAGACTCACACCGGTTTGATGCAAACATGGTATGGATGTAATTTGGGGTTTTTTTTAAGTACAAGGACTTACGAGGGGTGCAGATCAGCACTGGTAGCAATTATTATAGAGCCTCCATGCGTAACTCTCCTGGTTATTCCAGTTATGACACCAGTAACAGGGCCCTCTACTCTTTCTAAAGTAGCCTTTCACACTGCACTCTAAACTATAATTTGTTCTTGTTTCCCAAGATCTAAGGCTTGTACTAGCACAATCTCTCTTCTGCACATTTAACCCACATCACGGGTTAAACAGTGTGCCAGTCTGAATTCCAAGGAAGCAAACTGCTCATGGTCTCCATTATACGCCTTACCTAACTACACTGGGTTTGAGGTTAGGTGGTTTTAGGGGTTGTTTGGGTTTTTTTAATTTTGATCCATCATTGAAAAGCTTCCCAGGACATCTGTCCCCAGCAGCCCAGGATCTTTCAGAAGTCCCCTAAGCAGGTATGAAAAGCCTTTGAGATTTTCTGGCTCAAAAACATGAGGGAATGATGATGAAGAAGATGATGAGCTGTGTTTGTGGAAGAGACTAGGAATGAAGAACAACCCACAGATATGCATTCAGAAATATCCAAGTGTACAGTCTGGAGGAGAAACTGTCTTTCAGTTTTTCTTCTTTCCCCTCATGGAAGATTAAAAATCAATTTTGAACCTTGTCACCAAAAAGCTTTAAGACAGCGGATCCATTAGAGAAAAGTGAAGAGACATCTCCAGCTGTTGGCTACAAAATCATACCCTGAGGCCACCAAGCCAATTTCCCCCTCCAAATTTCTTCAGCTTCCACGCAAACCTCATCTTCTCTCCAATATTTACACAATATCCAGAAGAGCTGGGAGTGGGGGCAAAAAAAGCAAGCCCCTGTGTGTGTACAGCAGGGTTTGTACTGCACTTGGCAGGGCCTCCGGAAGATGAGATGCAGAAATCCCAAGGGCAGCAGGCACGGGAAGGAATCTGCTCTGGGCAGCTCTGCAAGGCACTCTCACGTGTTTCAGCAACCCCGGCCGCATCAGCGAGTGATGCCAGAGCTTGGAGAAAGGATGCATTCACAGGCATTTTACAGAACTGAGGACAGGCAGGGAACAGTTAGCGGGGATCACTGAGAGCGACCTATTGCCTTGCTATGCTGCTGTGCGCACTTTCCAACTGATTAAGCCAAAAGATTGGGGGAGGGGGGAATGTCACAAACTAAATCTGAGAACATAGAAGGTGGTGAGGGAGAACAGCGACAGCCCAAGAACGTTCAGCAGTGAAAGATGCTTTTTATTCTTTCTGTAACAAAAATTCACAGCTATTAAACAGGTAGAGGAGAAGACCCTTTCAACAGGAACAGCCGAGAGACTGATTTGAGAATGAGAAAAAGCCCATTTTGACAGACTGAAAAGCTCTACCCCATGTAGCTATTTGTAGCTAGCAGAATACACTGGATTTCTTGCCTTTATCACCACAAACAAGAGCCTATTTGTAATGTAAAGCTGCAAGTTACATGGCCAGTACCAGTGTCTGTTCCTTTATACTTCATCTCCCAATTTTATCATAAACAAACACACAGCTTACGGTTGCCTATAAATTTCATCCTCAAACTCTTCAGAACAAAACACCATGTACTTTAATCTTAATGTGCTTCCTATCAAAAAGATCCTGCATGTGGGGTTTACAACTACTAAGTAGTAGCAGTACCATGAGATATGTTATCCTTGTTTTGCAGAAGAAACAGAGGGATAGAGATTAAATAACTTATCTAGACGGGGAAAAAGTGACATGCCCCAATTCTCAACTCTGATTTTTCCAGTGCTCCCCAAGCTGTGCTGAAAGTACTTTGGAGAGGCTCTTGAGCAGCTACTGCAGAGAAAAATTTTTGCAAAAATTAAATTTCACACCCAGTTCTAATAAAACTTCCACACTGATGTTCAGTAAGCAGGACATGAAAAGCCTCACAAGTTCAAACAGCTCAGAGAACTTAAACTAGGTGCTTGTGCACCTGTAATTATTTGAACAGTAGGTTTTATGCAAGACCAGGAGACTTCACAGGTGCACTTCTGTTCAAAAAAAAAATGTACAGTGCCATCAGAGGTCAGTCCCAAAAGAACAGGCAAAGGAACAAACAGGAATTTAGAAGAAATCTAAGACAGGTCCAACTATTTTAAGTACACAGAAGAGAGAAAACATGTATGTTCATGCATGGATGTGCATGCACATACATTTCATTATAGCTAGTACGTAGTTAGTATATGATGCAAACCAAGAAACTCCTCTAGCGTCAATGAAGCTGGGTAACGCGATGCGGAGGCAGGTGGATGCAACCGTCTCCCTGGAACCTGCTTCTAACATACAAATTTATTATCAGTTTAAAGATTAAGCTGTCACTTACAAGAAAATAAATATATAATTTCCTTAAAATATTTCTCAATCTATAACCTTTCTTCCGTGAATCCAACAGAATACTGCTGAATGCTTGACAAGGCATTGTTTTACAGACCCTTGAAAAGGTTACGTTTATAAAAACTGCTACCTCTCATCAAAAGAGGAAATACTTAAGCAATTTAAATTTGGCATAGCAACAAACTTGCATACAGATTAGCTAATTTATTTGCTATGATGTTGCAAGATACTGTTTTATTAGCTTAATTTGTCTTTAGCAGCACTGGAGACCAAGGTAACTACAGCCGAGTTGCTGAAGCCCATATTAAAAAAAATAAAAGGGCTTTTGAAAAAGTATCTTGTCATTCTTGCACTTGTAAACTGGTTGTTGTTTGTTTGTTTTTTTAGAAAGGCTTACTTATTTGAAGCAAATGAAGCTTTTAAAAAGCTAGCTGGCTGTTGGCAAGTATTTTAGACCACTTCTCCACTTCAAAGACTGTTCATATCAGAGATTCTACGAAGTGCACAGCATGCTAAACTGACACAAATCCTCAACAGAAACAGAGCTTACATTTACCCTACTAGCAAAACTCAGCTACCCGAATAATTAATATTCTTCAAATTAAGATTTCACTGAGCTCTCTAGGTGTACAATATTAAATCTATTACCATTTTGTTAACTTTCAGCACACCGGTGAAGTTAAGATCAAAATCAGGGAGTATACATGGAAACTTGGCACCAATAAAGCCTAAGAGTTTTGACACTGGCTTCAGTGAGACAGGATTTCACCTTTGGTCATTCCATGCTGCTTCAGTTTATTTTTCCTTCTTTCCTCCAGATCTTGTCTTTTTTCTTTCATATCTTTTCTGAAATACACTGCAGATCCAGTGAATTCTCAGCCCTCAAACAACATGTTCTCAAACTACACAGCTGAGAACGCCAATACAAATGAAATCTGTGCTGCTGCTTCTACAGAGCTGAGACCACTTTATATCGTCCTGGCAGATATTAAGAAAAGAAAGACAAAGGAAAAACACTACAACAAAAGTGAGCCATCTTGTTTCCTTCGAGTGTGAAAAGGCTTTAACAGTGAAACAATACAAAGCAGCTAATGGTAATTGGTTACACAGAATCCCTCATCCCTGTGTTTTGCTTCCAGGCAGCACCAAGCATACGGGACCAGAACGTGACATCAGATCCACATGAAATTCTGCGCCTAATCTGCAAACCAGTTACCATGACTGCACATGCAAATTGGTCAGACAAAAGCCAGTCAGAGGAATAATTGGCTATTTGGAGGTACAAAATGACTAATCTATCACAGCTTTTTTTTTCCTCCACTTCATAATTGCATCTCTTAATTCTCCAAGTCCAACCTAGTATTTTAGATGCAATATGGTAGAGTAAGTACTACAACAAAGCAGGAAGCAGGAGAACTCAGGCTCCATCCAGAGCTCCACCACTGCTGCTACACAAGTCCAGATTTTCATCTGTGCCCTGCAGTTCCCAGTGGAAAGTCAAGGGACAACTTCTAAAGGTGACTGAAAAAGACACCCATTCCCAGCAGTCTTAAATACGTTTTTGTAAGGAACTGTGTATCCTCTGAAGAAGCCTTAGAAGCCACCAGCACTGGAAACTCCAGCTTGGGTTGCATCTCTACTGTCTGTGCCACCAACGCCACTTGTGAGCCTGGCCGTCCATCAGGACATGTACTCTCTCTCCTAAACAGAGTACCTTCAGCAACTGACTTCCAGCATCATTTTCCTGATGTTATTCTAACAAAAAATGTTTTTTAAAAAATCGCAACTTTGCAGAACTTTCACGTTACTTCCTAAGTAGCAAAAGCGTAGCACAAGTATAAACCCCCACCATCATAATTTGCCTTTTAATAACTACAACCAGTTTCATTCCAGGTCCTTACAACTTCAGGCAGGAGCAAGGCATTAGTCATTTCTCCCCTCACCCAGGAGGCAATCGAAACCAGTGACAAGTGATTTCCCTTACTGGCAAACACAGACTAGCTAGCTTCAACTTTGAGGCCACTTTTACCTACTAAGATGCCAAGTATTTTCCTGCTGGAAGTACTGGTAATTTTCTTCTAATGCCTTCTTCATGGAATATGAAATTAAACCAACTAAGGCAGAATTTTAGAAGACTATAGGCAGCAAAGCAGAACAGGTCTGTGTAAAACCAACTGTTTAGACATCAAGGATGCCAAGCCAGCAAGCTCTCTATTAAACACTTCAATAAAGCTGGAAAGTTAAAGCCTTGAATATTCTCCCTTCTAGGCACAGAGTAAATGGAGCAGTTGCTTGTTATTGTCTGCTTTCCCTGTGCCTCAGGCATTCCCATCTGTGAAATGGGTCCAATATCCTCATTAAGACAGTACCTGTTAAGTCCTACATAGGAGTCGATATACCACTGTCATCTCACTTCTTATCTTCTGAAATTTATAACATCATCCTCTATTCATATTTTCAGCCCAAAATACAAGTGCTTGACCTTAAAAAGTCTGTAAGCACATCAGCCTCCCACCTGCACAAAGTGTACCTGCTCACAGCAAACCAACAGCTGTAGGCAGGATGGAAAAGAACGATTGTATACATGAAACCATAGGAGAAACCAAGGCGAAAAGACAGTCCTGTGTCCAAGACTACCTAATTATGAGATTAATGAGGGCAGCTTGCAGGTTTCTTATAGTTAAATTTCAAGCCCATCTTCTTGTTGACATTGGGAGTCCAGGGCATAAAGTAAACCAATTGCCCCTTCTTCTGTAACTGGGGTCAAGAAAGCCCCTGGCTCCAGACAGGTTTCTCCCATGCATTGCTGGCAGATGCTTTCCCATCTTATCTCTCTTTGCATTTTCTGATGATCTGTATGCGCTGCTGGAGATGGGATTTGGCATGCACGCTCAGATGTAAATACCTGCTGCCCAGATGTGCTAATCCCCTGTGGCAACCCACTTCACCACACGTGACCTCCGATGACATGATTTGACAAGGTCAATGACTACTGTGCCACAGAGGTTACTTCTGATCACTGCAGCCTCCGATGTGCACACAAGAGGGTCCCTCCCCTTCTTTTAATGTAGTTAAATGCTTTTTATTTAGAAATTTGCACAATTTACGTGCAATTTTCTCACCCTACCCACACCGGCAACCTCCACTAAAACCATGTTCCACAGTACAGCCAGAGTTCAGCTGGGCTCAAATGTGATCTTAACCTCCCAACACTTTCTTCAATCCCTCAATGGGATTACAGCAGGGAAAATGACACTGATGAGAAGAGCTGCTTCTTCCCCCATTCTTTGGGTTTAATATCCAATGCAGGCTTCTCCTTCATACAACATATGCACAGGAAACAGTTTAGAAAGAAAGGGGAAGAAATGAAGAACAGAAGTCTAAAAAGAAAGAAATCCTGTGTAAACCAAGCTATAAAGGCCATTTACAGACTGAACTACTTTTAACCTTCTGCCATCAATAGGGTTAGACACCTCATCCACTCCAGGCACCTGACCAAGCACAAACAAAAGCTTGCTTCTTCTTTCTCCCTGTCACATTGAAACTAACAGTGAAAACAAGGTAGAAACGGGGTTTTCAGAGCAATTAAATCGCAAGTGAGGTTTTAGTTTTCCAAGTAATCCCTTCTACCCCCAGCCACTCCCCACTACCCCATATTTGACCACATCATCCCAGCTTCACAGGCTTAACAGAGGCCAGAGTCATTCCAGCGCCATCATCATTTTACACCATCCATTTCAGCAGACCCCTGACTTAGAAGATTACCTAAAACACGGAAAGAACACGTAGCTGTAATCCTGCTACAAAGGCTCAGGCCATATTTGCAGGGTTTCTTCAATCAATACACATCTGCTCCGCAGCCCCCTCTCCTCTGCATCCTCCCTCGCCGGTGCCAGAAGGGAGGGCATTTGTGTGGCCATGCAGCCAGTCAGATCAGGGAACCAGGGAATTAGTTTTCCCAGCAGCATAAATGCTAGCGCTGGCATGAGGGAGGTAATTGGGACAAGCAGCCAGGGCAGGAAAGGACCATCCACCTTAGCAAAAACACGTACTCATGTCAGATTAAAGCAGTCCCAGCCCCAGCTCCCTCTCCATATTTCTGCAAGCGTGAGAACTACACAACAGCATGGAAGATCAAGTTGTTTAGCTTTGCAAAAGGGTGTTTGTCTAAATACAGAGCTATTTTCATAGTTTCTTCTCTCATCAGCTTCCTCTCCCCAAAAATAATAATAAAACAAATTAATAAAGGGATTTGGACCCTGTCAGTCAGCACGTTCCGTACCCGGTACGGCAAAGGACGTGGCGCCGTGCTGCAAGGGGCTGAGGACAGCAGCCCTGGGCTCCTAAATGGAAGGGTGCTAACGTTTTCTCTGGCAAGGTAAACAAACCGCACAGTACAAAGACTGAATGACTCCGTGGAACAAAAGGGAAAATAAGGTCATACTGGCAAAAAAAAAAAAAAAAAAACCAAAAGGAAACAAGAAGCAGCCAAGAGATACGACAGATACAAATACACAGACCAAAAACCCCAACAGGCTGCTCGTTAGCTCAGAAGCCAAGCACATGGAAAAAGAGAAGAATTTACTTCTTCCTCAACTGGAATGTTTGCATAATTGTCACTTTCAATTTTACATAATTCCCTTTTCTACACATTCGTTTCGTGTCTAGGCCACCATGCATGAAATAAATCCCTGTATCAGAGCACGGCCTGTCTGTGTGACATGCGGTGCTAAGGAGATTGGGTTTCCCGTTTATTGCCGTATCACATTCCAAGAAGGTGTGAACAATGCTTTATCAGACTTAAAATAATATCGACCAAACAGATCTCCGCCTCGGGCAGGATGTGTTTGCCTAGGAAGATTTTTCTAAAATCATAAAGCTAAGTGACTAAGGTATTACTGAAGCACTACTGAAATACCATTTTCCCCCTTCCCTCCACGGAGCACACTGAACATAGGACAAGCACTGCACCAACAAATAAGTCGGTCTGAAGTTTCAGGGTTATTTCTTCCCCCACTCTCAATTAAAATTACATTCATTCACTTTGGGTATAGGTGATACCCAGGTGCCCTATTAAAAAAAAGTCCAGATACTGAAGTATCAAAGCTAATTAGGTCTTTTAGACACACATTTTTAGATGCTGTTTAGAAAACCTACATTAAGAAAGGTAGGGGCAAAGGATGAACTGTCAATATTAAAAGGAGTAGCACTAAGTAACCAGGCGCCCAAATTCTCATTCTTCATTTAAAAATACAGACAAACCATTTCAATGACAAGAGTCTAAAGAGAGCACAACACTATTTCTTTGTTCAGGCTAAACAAAACAGAAAGATTAAGTGCTGTTAAACACAGATGATATTTAAAGTTCATTCAGCTTTAAAGCTTGACAATGTATTATTAGAAGAACTAGAAAGTAAAAAAAAAAATTCTGTATGTCACTACAAAGATTTTACCTTAGAAATCAGCTACAACCCAAATTCTGATCTTGAAAGGTACCTACAGCCCCCAGAAAAAGACATTTGAATGTTTCTATTTTGGCAGCTGCTTGGGAAGCTTAAGCAAGAGGATGTCAATTCACCAGCGGGGAAAACCTCCAGCCTATTTCTGTTCCTTTCAGCAGCGTCAGGAGTATGTTGCAAGACAGCAGCATTTACTCTTTTCAAAAAGGCTTGATTGCCATGAAGACACAAAGCCAGCTGATTTTTTTTTCCCCAGGCTTTTTTACTTCCAGCCCTGCTTCCAGAAGCACACTGGTTAAACTGCACTGCCGCAAGCTGCCACCCTCCCCAGAGCATCTCTCTGCCATGGGGGGAAGGGAGACCCCCACACTCACATTCTGCTCCCTGCCTCAGAAAAGCCAGTCTTACACCATGATTAACCCCTTCGCAGGCCCAAAATATATGTAAGGATGCTCCAGGTAAATTGGCAAAATAAGCTACGCTTTGTATTTTTCCCCCCCAGGTCTTTATTCTTATTGGCATGCTTTTTGTGTCTGGGTTTACGCTTTAGGCACAGACTCATTATTCCTACAGTATGCAGCAGAGACTGAGTGAAGAATCACATTTTGCTTGTGTTCTGAACCTCACAAAGGTAATACTAGGAAAAACATCAGTGACTTCATCTGCTAAGCATTTATAAACAGGGAACAGGAATTTAACAGACACATGCACAGAAGGAGAGAGATGTAAAAGAACAAAAAGAATTCATCTATCACTTGCAACAAAAATCTATTCCCCCTCCACTCCACAGTACTTGTCCATTTTTGCCCAGGTAAGTGCATTCAAACAGTGAAAATTCACATACTGGTCATTAGGAGAAAATCAGAATGACATAAAAATCAATGAAGAAATACCCCAAATGGAGGCAAGCTTTACTTACTTGCAGGAAACACACCACCAGAAACTGTGCATTTACTAGCCCTAATGCTGAAGCATGCTCTGCATTACAGCACATTACAACACTTCACAAGATCATCCCCACGTGCTGGCTGCATCGCCACCGCTACGGAGGGCAGGCATGCGGGGCAGCATATGCCCACCCAGCCCAAGGCGATGTGGCCGGCAGGGGCAGCCAGACCTCTCTGGCTCCCTGCCCCACAGCCCACCAGCAGCCTCCTGACAGTTTTTGCTGCCTGTTTCCATTCAGCCCGGATCTGACGCTTCCTGAAAGACAGACTCAGCTGGGCTGAAGTTTGAGACAGATGTTTGGGTTTACCCATTTTATTGTAACTCGATGTTACTTGCTTGCTTCCCAACACCACCATGCACAAACGGGTTGTCTTTCGGTCATGCTGGTATAGCGCACAAAGCTCTCATCTCCAAGTGACCACAGTAAGCGGTAGAAGTAAAACCTGACAATTGTTATATAAGTATTAAAAGGAAAGGACCAATCTCTCTGGCAATACACACAATAAACTAAATAATCTGATTTTAGATGAATAGCACATTGTACTTAACACAGATATAAACACGAGCAAATTTACATCCTGTACTTTTTGAGGTCAAATTAATATCCTTACAGGTTGTACCGACCTTACAAACAAAGTTACAGAGAAGTATCATAAAACATGACCCTGTTTGAACCACATATCTTCATGCCAAGCACTACGCTGAAGACATGCAACCAGACATGGTGTATGAGTGCAGACCACAAGCATATCAGCAAACAGCTATTTAGTAACAGTTACAGCTCGCTGACCTTCAGGCAGAAATTCAGTAACCCGATGATGATTACATTCCTGGCCCTGGATTGTCTGCAGCATTTATTTTGGCACTGGTAAAGAAAATCCACTGATATATTTCGACTATAGGAAGCACTGACCAGGAAGCCAGCAAAGACCTCACTCCTGTTCAGCAGGCAGGCTTGAACACCCTTCCCTGGAAACCTACACACGCCTACTTCATCAGAGCAACACTATAGGTTTCAATAATCAAGAGAAATAATTATAAGATCTTAAAATCCAGTAGCATGGCTTGCCTCGAAGCTGCAGCACAAGAGCAGTATGTATGTAGAGACCAAGAACTTCATAAGCCCAGCAATGACAACCCTGAGCTCCTCTTGGGCGGAGGAAAACAACCAGGCAATACACTCGGAGGCTTCACAACCCATTAACGTGTTCCTCAGGACACAACAAGGCTGAAGCTAAGAAACCAAAGATGCTCTGTCTGGAAACAGCTTGTGTAAACAGTTTGGCTTTTAAAAAAAGTCCAACTTCAGAAGAAATAATTCTTGGGAAACTATCAAGAAAACAAACTACATACAGCTGTTTATCTGAGGTATCACCTGGGACTTTACATTAGTGTACATAGGCTCCTGTTAACAGCAGTTCATAACCTCTTCGTGGAAATGGCATGTCCTACATCTGCCAAAACACAAGCTCCTTTTCTAACTGAGGCAATTGGGTTTGACATTAACATGAGGCTCTAGACAGCCTCCTATCCAACAGCTGCTAAAAAATCATCTTTTCTTGCTAAAAGCCTAAAACTTGCACAGATGACTTCATAACGAGCATGGGAACCTTTTTCTGATTGAGCCCTGCAAGCACTTTTGCCTAAATGCGAATAAAATTTTCATTTCTAAGTCACATACCCTACGTGACTTAGTGTCATCCAGTGATGTGGAAGACAAGCCAGGAGCTGTATGAAATCAAGTTACAGACCACGTGCAGCCCAGAGGCTCTCATTTCTGTTTCGTTAACCCTCTTCCCGATACAAACAGCATCGGAAACGTCAGCACCTGTATCCAAGTAATCTCAAAATGGTTTTCTCTACACAAGTTTCGTCGACCCTGCAGATGTCTGCATCTCCATAGAAATGCAAAGGATCTGAGAACTCAGCTCAACAACAAACGCAGGTCTAGTACCTGCAAGGCCAGCCTGCAAACAAAACACCCTCAACCCAGCCCCCTCACCGCCAAACACACATGGCGGGGATGCTGCTCCGAGAGCGTTAATAGGGCTTGAATAGGGTTATAAGTTCGTTTGATGGAATCTACAACATTACCATGTGCACATTATAATGAACATACAGACATCTGCGGAGTTTGATGGATGAGCTGATAGCAGGCGAGATATAAAATCCATCTGGCTGGAAAACCATTGTCATTTTCAGCTAAAAATGACATTAGCAAACTCATATCACAACCTGGCAGTATTTAGCTTCAAACGAGAATACCAGAGCAAACGGTATTCTTTTTTCCTGGAGAGATCTTGCAAAATATTCAGTAACTTGACACTAATAGCAGTATGGTGGGTTGTTTTTTGGTTTTTTTTTTTTCTTTTCTTAAATTCACCAAGTGCTTTAGTTAAGTCTGAGAAAAAAGGAAGTAGTTTTTTGCCTATCTTGCAACAGGGTCTGTTCTGCATCAGGAGAGTTTCCGTAAATGCATGAACGAGTGCTTCTATGAGAAGCAAGACTATAAATCCAAAGCATCGGTAAGGACTGATGAAGCCTAGAACTTAAGAAGTCCTAAGTCAAGGCCTGTATTTTACAGGCCTCCTAAGAGGAGGCAGAGAACTAAAGCTCAGGAAAATATCATACTAAATTTACACTTGCAGCAGTACCCAGAGCATAGCACTCTCAGTGGGGCACTGCACTGGTCAGTACATCCCACGTGAAAGACACTTACACACCACACATGAACCTGAGGTGGGGCAGAGGGGAAACAATTCACTAGCAGTCCACACATGAAGATTTCGACTTTGGCTGCAAGCTACCAAAGCGACAAACAAGACCAGAAGACACCGATGCACGTACCTGCTCCCCATTACAACATCCAGCACACAGCCATGAGCGGCATCACAGCATGCTGTGCTTGCACCCACAGAAAACCCATCCCTTGGAGCATCTGACCAGGGACAAGCACATCCCCACTCCCCCACATAGCAAAACAGGGAATACTGCCACGGCTCCTAAGCACCGATGGCATGAGCAGCTCTTTCATCTGAGGCTCTCCTATCACCTCCCGCACAAACACAGCCTGCATTTCACGTTACACATACCAGGGTTGAAAGACGAGAAACAGTTCCCTTGAGTCAAAGGGGTGACATGATTATCCCCGAGCAGCAAATCCAGCCTCCCATCGGGTACCCAAGCAACGGCATCAGTGGCCGAGGTGACACAGGCAGCAATAAAAGGACTTGCCCAGAGAGGAAATGTGTGGTAGAGTCAGAAAGAAAACCCCGTTATCTCAACTTCCGGACCCCTCTGCTAACCACCAGACCACAAAACGCTTTTATTGTAGGATAACATTACAACAAATAGCTATTTTTTTGTTAGCATAAAACCCACTTTCCAGTTTTACTTTTGAAAATCCATTTTTACTCCAACTCCGTAGGATTGCAAGCCAGCCCTGTGACGCGGCATAAACAATTTCTTCCCTCCTTTGCATGTCCCAGTTTTATTAAGTAATCCCCATAAAAGCAATTACTGAGCTTTGGACTGAAAAATAACTAGGGGGAAAAAAAAAAAGAGACAGCAAATTCTGTGTATCTTCATTTGCATACAGATTCCCTCCCTCCCCCTTTCTAAGGTTTTTGCCATGAGGTCTTTTATGTCTCTTTCAATAATCATATAATTATATGATTCCTAAAGTACATGCTGGCAACACTTCAGGGGATTTCAGTCATTACAGGTGACAAGACTTTTCTCTCATGTCTAATGCTCACTAGGGTTTCCTTCCACTTCGTTCACAGATAAGCTGAAGAACCGAGTGACACCCAAAACCCTCTCTCAGACAGATTTGGGAGGAATCAGCACTCTTCCTTCTCCATTATGGATACATAGAAGCAGGCAGAATTGAACCACAATGAACTTCAACCAGAATGAAGCATTTTTTCAATTAAGCAGCCCATGATTTTTCCCAGGCACCACGTCCAACTATTTTAATGGCTTTCACATTTTTTCTTTAATTTTACAATCTGAAAGAAATGCCAAGGTTCCATCAAGGACCAAGAATGCCGTAATTCCATTTCTTCCAATGGTTGCAAGTTATTAACAAGCTGTCAAAACACCATAATTATTTTATATCAAATTTGACTGATTCCATAAACACCTCTTAGTTGCATACTATCTTGAGTCTCACTCCCCCTGAGAGAAAGTATGTGCTCAGACTAAGTGGAATGAAGAGGCTGCACGTCCTCTTCGACAGCAGTGCAAGAGACATTTACGAGCCACCAAGAAAATCAACAGCAATAACACATTTACTAGCTGATGCATTGTAATGTTCAATGGACATTTATTCCCCTAAAATTCTTTGGGGTTTTGGCTTTTCTGTAGAAATAAGAACTACCAGCAAAGAAACTACAGCCTCACTAACCAACAAGAGAGGTTAAAGAAATGACCCTGGTGTCCGCTAGCATGCCACATGTCCACTCAATGGCCAGAAGCCCTAAATTATCATTTGTTTCCCTACTTGGACTGAATGCTTCCTCCTAACCTAAGCATCTCCTCGCTAAGCACAGGCTAGATCAGGGATACACTAGCATCAATCAATTTATATTTAAAATTGGAAAAAAAACGCCACCAAACAATTACAGTCATATTTTTACAAAGCTAGAAAGAACATCTGTTGCAGAGGAAGATAATGCAATGATATCCAACTGCAAACACTATAAACTTCACATTTAGGCTACAGGCAGGCACAAGCGCACCATATATACATTTTCTGAATGCCTCTCTATCACAACCTGTCCAGAAGCAAGCAAGGCAGGCTTTGGACAGAGAAGTGAAGCCCAAGCGCGGCTCCCTTGCCCTGCCGACAGTGTCCAGCAGTCCCCAAAATAGAACATTTGACCTCAGATTGCCGTGTTTGTGTGGCACAACTATAGATAGCCAGTAAAAGATTAAAAAAGCTTTGCTCAGAGCACAAAGGGAGAGACAGGAATGGTGCCATAAGCCCATGTTTTGCAGCCAGTAGCACAGGAAAATCATTTTGATCCCTTCAATCCCCTTATCCATGCCAACCACTGACCTTGCAGATGCAACTTTTGTTCAAGTTCAGTCCCTTTTTGGCTTGAAGCAAGAGAGCGCTACAAAGGAAACGCTCTCCATTCATCTTGGACCACGTAAGCACTATGTATGTAGCTGCCGTTGCGCTCCTTTTCACTACATATTTCTGAACTTTGGATCCAGTCACTCAGTACAAAATAATTAAACTACAAAAACTGACATGCACCTATTTGCCTGTCATTAGGGCTCCACACATCTGCTGGCCTGGCTGGGCACAGGGCGGGAGAGCCCTGCAGCTGGTGCAGTTCATACCTGCCCAGCTTTCACAATTGCTCACACCAGAGGAACTGGACAGACAACTCAACGCAGGTCACGTTTTGCCTGGCCTGCTCAGAAGCTGTTTAATCCTCTCCTCCGTTTTAAACATTTTGGATTAATAACATAAAGACTGAGTCTCCTTTCAGCACCTGAACGGTATTCTTAATAGTTCATTAGTTTTGGAAAAGATACTATTTTTCAAGGAGAAAGAACAGCGCCAGTAAAATAGTGCTCCAACTTTCTTCTTCGTGTGAGAAGCACAGCTGGAGTGGTCACAGCCTCCGTTGTGCTGAACACAGCAAAGCTAGAAGATATTTAAACAGCGAG
The DNA here is from genome assembly GCA_013398225.1 of Steatornis caripensis. Taxonomy (NCBI): domain Eukaryota; kingdom Metazoa; phylum Chordata; class Aves; order Caprimulgiformes; family Steatornithidae; genus Steatornis; species Steatornis caripensis. The sequence continues at coordinate 1,198,785 of VZSC01008472.1, read as the reverse complement.
AGCCACTTCACCTACATAAAACTCTCTTATACCTTTACTGTGATAAACTGGAGGCATTAAAGTGCAGTGAATTGGAAACTGTTCTCACTTACAACTGGATGTTCATACAACTGATACCAAGACGCACATCCTACGTACTGTATTTCAAATCTTTATTTAAAAAAAAAAATTGCATCAAGCAAGACACAGTGTTTCAGTTCTGCTGATACCGTTCACTCTCAAGTACTCGGTGCAGCATTGCAGACAAACTACACTACGTTGCTCACAGCCTGTATCACCAGGACAAAGGCCAGAAGCTAGAGAAGCTGCAGTAATAAGCACATTTCGGTAGCATTTTTTCGCCAGCCAAGGTGCACACAGGTTTAGGATCCATACGCACGCAAAACCCACCAGGTCTAGTTAAGCCTGATGCAAGGGAAGCAGCCTGCAGTGGCTGTGCCTACAGAATTCCATACCTCACACCAAGGAACAGAAAGCAGGAGAGTAGGAGGAAACCAGTGTCATTGTCTCCAGCCTGTATCTCTGTATCTCTGTACCTGTGTGCTGTATCACAGCACAGAGCTGTATCACAGCTCTGTACTGTATCTCTGTACCTGTGTGCATTTTTAAAGAGGTACAGTTGTGCAATGCATCAGCCCTTGTGCACAGGAAGCAGGAATCTATCAAAGAAACAAAGCGAAATACACCAGGCTGACCTCACCCTACCTGCTCCCTTGTTCACTGTTATTTTCCCGGAAAGCAACACTGTGATAGTCAGTCTCCTTCTCTGAAATAAGCGATAAAAAGTGAGCACACTGAGCATGTTAGCACACTGAGAGGACAGTAAAGTTTTCAGTTCTTACTAGACAAGAAGTCAAATGCATTACGGCAAGGCAACATTAATTTGGATCCAATATCATCTATTATTTGGGTGATGCGGAACACTAATTTTATTATATCCCTCATATTAAAATATCTCATCTGTGCAATACAGAGTTTCTTATATTTCTTAAATATTATATATTCACATTTTATCAATTAATTATAATTTATCTTCTGAATTTCTCTGTGGTGGCTGGTCCACTTGACATTTCAGCAAGCTTCATCTCATGTTTTACCCTAGGTAAAAGAAGAAAGGCTGAGCAGTCACACTACAGGAAACTATTCTGGAAAAATTGGTAAGGTATTAAGAGATCTTTCAAAAACCCAAACAGATTCAAGCACAGTTTGAGCTGAAAACGGGACCTCAGATAGGGAAGGCGATGACCCCTGAACTCGCCTGGGATTTTCACAGCTAAGCCTCAGGTAAGCAAGCCATCTCCCTTCTCCGATGTTGTCGCAGCCGTATTATACGCACTAATGGTGTTCTGACCTAGGCTGCAGGCATCATCCGGTCGGGGGCTGTACGTGCCACACACACAGTCACTCCTGTTGCACAGCTCGCTCTCCTGTGCACAATACACCAGTTGATCCTGGCAGGTTTTACTGATGAGGTAAAGAACTCCAGCTCCAACGAAAGAGCTGGATCCTTCCTCATCACTGCCTGCCACCCAACCGTGGTTTGCATGGAACCTAGCTCCGCTTGGTTCCTGGCCTGACCGAGCAGATACTTCAGGCTTTCCAGAGCTCGTCCCGCTGTTTTAGCTTTGCATTAACCACCTCTTATTCCTTAACAACAACAAAAATATCCTAAGTACCTGCTTCAGACAAGATGCAAAAAATCAACAGCTACGAGATCAAATCAACAGAGACTAACAAGCCTTCGGGAAAACTAAAAGGCATTTAGAGCCTTTAGAGCACCATCCAGAAAATCATTAGCTTTCCTAAGGTTAAAACCACTTTTTTTAAGGAATAACCGGCCATCAGAAACACTAACTTGATACACCACCTCTTGACAATTAAGTAGAATGGAAAAATACTTAAAAATCTAGAAACTTGATTTAAAACACAAGATTAACTATGGAAAAAACTAAGCTGCAAAGTACATATACATATGGTGATAAATGAGAAGTTACATAGTTAGGTCAGTGGAACTAGCACAAAACCTTTGGAACAGGAAGCTGCAGTTAAATACACTGGTTTTCTTATCAATGAGAGATCAGAGCAACAGTAACAGCACAGTGTACAACACACATGTGAAAACAGCCTTATCAAGATAACAGCTGAAGAACTTATGGATTCTGTCCAGAAGTCTACTATCACCATTAGGCTTTCTAAGCTCTGCTACACTCAAGTGCAAACTGCAGAGAAGGGACCGCGATTTCGCGATTTAACACCCCCAGACCTCTGGATACAAACAAAAGTAAGAGTGGGCAAAGCGTTAATCTCCTTAGGGTCCGCGACCAGGTGCAGCTGGGCCCCAATGCAGCTTGTAAAGGCAGCATCACCCCTTCAACACAACATGCATGCACGAAGTCAAGGCCTGCCTCTTTCCAGCCTGGGGATGCACTTTTGCACAACGCAGCGTATTTGCGAGCGGATTCTCCTCAAGATTTTACAGATACGTTAAACGTTCCTAAAAAACCCATACGCACGCACACCAGGAAAGTTAAAATTTCCATACAGTCTTCCAAAGCTTTGCTGGAATCAGTAAAAATTATAAACAACAGCCAAAAAGAAAACACAACCCCTTGTCTTTACAACTACTTTGGGAGAACAATTGCTCTCAAAGATTGCATTCATTAACATTCTGATGAAGTTCCCTTTTAGCGCTGTTTTTCATACTTGAAAGGAACAGCTATGATCAGAGAGAGCCCTCAACTACCGACTCACTCATTTAGATTCTCTCGCTCTGATTCACCAATCACCTTCAAGAATAATTAGCAGCTTCGTCTGAACGTAATGAATATACACACATGCTCACATACATACCATTCATTTCGGAAGGCAGTGAGAAATCCCCTGATTTTCAGCTCGCCAGCTTTTCTGACTCCCGGCATGGGAACCATCTCCTGGGCAGCACCATCGTCTGATGGTTTTCCAGTAGCTGCCCGTCTCGCTGACCGCCTCAAGCCAGCAGGTCAGGGCAAACTAAGTTTCCAGGCTGTTAACTCCAAAGCTGTGTTCAGTGGCTGAGTACTAAAAAAAACCCACCACTACACACACATCGGCTGCAGGTAACCTGTGTTGAAGCGGATTTATACAAGAATACGAAGGGTAAGGAACGGAAAGGGGAAGTTTTAACTTCTTATGCACAGAAAAGAAGCTGCTGCTCATTTGTCTGTGGGCTTTTCCCACTCCCACCCCTTTAATTTAAAAAAAAAAATCAAATCTGTCTTTACATGGAAGATGGTAGGAAAGATGATCCTTAAGTCACAACTAAGTACCACAGAAACAAGACGCAATATTTTCAGATGACAACTGCCAAAGGAAACATTGCCACATAAGTTAAATCAAAATCCAGAATGTTTAAAATTCACACCAAAGAGCTAAAGCCATCCCTCAGTATTAACCTTAACTGCTCGTACCCTCAGGTCAACACAAAGGAAGACTGTGTGTGTGTGTGTGTGTGTGTGTATCTATCTATCTATATACACACACATACATGCATATACACATAGCAGCCTTTATTTACAGGAACACCAGCGGTGAGAATTTTCTTTGGTGGGGAAGGGGAATTCACAATATTTTGAGATGAAAAACAAATTAAAAACTACCTTACCTCTCCCAAATGTTTCTACCATTAAGTCCTGCCTAACCACTGAGAAGTTTAATTTCCAGGGGGAAGTCCAAAGCTTAGCTAGCCTATTAAACATAATCACAGCTCACTGTAACATCAAGTGACAAACCTCAAAGAAGAACGCAAGAAACAATCACAACGAACTACCACATACGCAACAAAAGCTCCTTTTTAGGATTAGAAATTAAATAAAACAGACTTTCTTAGCTCAGTAGTGTTTCTAGGCTACATACTGACTTTCATTCTTTCTCCTCCCTCACGAACATGGAAGGTTTCAATGCTTATTTATTTTCAAAATATCATCACAACAGACTTTAAGCACTCTTAAAAAACAAATACATGCTGAAAGGCAAATCTCCTTCAAAGCACAAGAAAACCACCTGTTACAGTTCAGTTCACTAGAGAACACCGCTCCACACCACACATATAATAATCCCCTTCCCTTGCCTGGCAGATTTGATGCAGCAACATCACCCACGGTCAAAGAGCACTACACGGAAAAATCCACTCAATGCAGAGTATTTTCTCCTTTTTAGCGTCACTGGGATTTACGAAATGCACACGGTCATTAGGGCTCTCCGAGAACCTTGACTACAACACACCTCCTAGTTCAGCACCTGAAAGGAACAGGTGAATTCTGCTCGCACTATTCCCTCCGAGGTTCCAACTAGCATCTGGGATGCTGAGGTGCGTGCATTCTCTTGTGTATCGGTAAACACGGTAGAAATCAATTAATTTCAGGTGGTACTGAAGTGTTTTGCAAGACTGCGAAAGGGGACAGTTTTGCAGAGACTTGTATATATTTTATTTTTTAAAAGAAAAAAATGATGTGCTTTCACAGACAGATGTTCTTTGGGGTGTCAGAAGTTTAAGGTCACCTTCTATCCTTGTGCACCGTATTATCAAGGTTATGGTTTGGCTGATGTGATAACAAGGCTTATCCCATTTGAAAAGCCCGGAGTTTTCCCTGACAGCCCTGGAGGGACTGCACTACCATTTGAATTCTATTTCCTGATAATGTGCTCATCATGGTAGAAAATTTCTGCAGGAAGATGAATTTTACTTTCTTCACTGACAGCTCAGTAGAGGCTCAGGGGTTTAATTGGATCTATCTGCTGATGCATATTTGACTNTTATATTTTATTGCACGCAGTCAGATACTGCTGCACATTACCATCACTCCTGGGTTCTCCCTTCCTTGTGCGTGGCTGGCTTTGCTCTGTTTGACTGGCTGGGCTTCGTTCCTTATGTCTTCAGCTGCTTTTTGCTTCCCCGGGGAGTATACCCCAGTTCTGGATGTGAGAGGAGTTAGGAGGGTGTTGTGAAATAAAACCTAAAGAAGTTCACCAAAGGTCTATGGCTTGGTTTAGAGGCACAGGAAAGCGCATTGCTTTCTCATTATCAGTTCTGCATAGACGAAACAGCTGGCTTTCCTGTTAGGACAGCACCCCACAAACCATGCCCTGAAAGGCCAAAGAATAGCCATCGCCAAGCAAACGCAAAGCATCTTCCCACTCCGGCACCTCCACACCTAGTGCTACTGAGGGACTGCTGGGCTAAACGTCCCTCCTGAGCAGAAGCCCAGGCTCCCCAAGCAAAGGTTTCATCGCCCTAACACCAGGCTAGATGGCCAAGGCCACCACGGACACCTCCGCGGGAGCACAGGGTCCATCTCTGGGACTTTTAGAAGTTGGTTCTATGAGCAAAAAAAACCCCCAAACCCTCCCAATAGCCAATGATGGCACCAGAACCCAGAGGCCTGCGTCGCAGGAAGGGTGGGCTGAGGAGGAGCAAAGCCCACAAACAAAATGGGGTCTCAAAGTCTGAGCCAGAGATGTTAGAGATCCCAGGGCAAACCCAAGATTAGTCATTAGCCTGTGCAGAACCCTTGTCACGGTAACATGGGTTAATAGATACACAAGTGACAGAAAATCTGAAGCAGGGAGAACACCCAAACTTTGCCCATGTTTTTACCTCGGTGTGTCAAAGAAAGTGGGCAAAGGCACCAGGATTGCTCATATTTACCAGGAATTCAAGTTATTACACCCATCAAGCGACTTGTTAGGTGCTTTCTCTTGACAACTCACTCCTTCCCCTCATACACAAACAAAACAAAAATCAAAAGCCAAAGTCTTAGTTTGTCAATGCCCCTCTGAAAATATTAAATTTCCTGCTCCGCTTAACTTAGCTCAGACAAGGCAGGCAGTATTTGCTCAGCAAATATTGTTTGTAATAAGTTAGACAAGCAATATTTTTTGCCAGCCTATTAACACCAAAAAAATATGTACAGTCAACAAGAGATGAAGAATTTGTTCAATTACTTCAAAAATGGGAATTACAACCAAAGGATTATTATCCATTTAAACATCTCTTTTCCACAAAATGTCAAACACTAGCCATTTGCTAACAATCTCCGGAGACAGATAAAGTAACATTTTGGCAATGCAAACACAAACTCCACGAGCCTGGGGGGGCTGGGGGGTGGGGGGGGAAGGAAGAGGGGGGCGGGAGTGGGAAGCTCCACCATTCACAACAATACCGGACCATCCCAACACGCCAGCAGTATTTTGCAGCCCTACGCCAGCCAATTAAAACCCCAAACAAACATCTGACTTGCCCTAAGTGACAGTTAACACCAGCCGGAGGGAGAAGGGGGGCTGGGGAAGGGGGAGGGGGGTGTGCAGCAAGTTGCCAGCGGGGCTGCGAGCCCCCGGGCTGGCTCGCCACCCTCCCGACCGCAGCCCCGAGATCCCTCCGGGCTGACACCAGGATTCACGCACATTAATCGCTATTTGCAAAATTCAGCAGCCTGAAAGCGCCGCGCTTCCTTTTTCAGTTTTTTTTTTTTCCTTTTTCCTTCCATTTCCCCCACCGCCCCCGCCCCGCAGGAGGCCAGAGCCCCCCCATCCCCGGCCCCCCCCGCTCCTACCTCCAGGGCTTCCAGGGTGTTGAAGCTGGCTATGGCGAAGCCATCGATCAAATCCTCTTCCTGGGAGCTGGACTCGCGGCGGCGGCGGCGCGGGGGCCGGGCGGCGCGGGCGGCGGGCGGCGGGCC
>VZSC01008472.1:1066956-1191285 GCA_013398225.1 Steatornis caripensis | reverse complement strand
CTCCTCCTCCTCCTTCTCCTCCTCTGCCTCCTCCGCCTCCCCGCCCCGCCGCACGACCGCCTCTCGCCTCGCCTCGCCTCGCCTCAGCGGGGAGCGGGGGAAGGAGGGGGCGCCGAGGCCCGCCCCCGCCGCCCGGAAAAGTTTCCCCCCCGGCGCGGCTCCCGCACCTCCTCCCTGTCGCGGCCCGGCGACACCTCTGCCCCGCTCTCGCCTCACGGGGCCGGTTGAGTCCCCGGGAAACGAAGGGGGTCACCGCCAGCAGACCCGCGGGGCGGCGAGAGGGGCTGGCCGGGGGCGACCTGGGCACAAGCAGTGGGACCAGGGATGAGCAGCGAGACGGGTTGGGGATTAAACGACGAACCGAGGGACGAAGCATGAGCTGAGGGGCAGGTTGGGGGTCAGAGGTTGAGACGGGGCAAGGAACGAGCGGAGGGAATGAGTTGGGGGTTGAATGGTGAGCTGGGGGGTTGAGGACGTCCAGAGGGACACGGGAGGAGCTGAGGGATGAGCCAGGGGACGGGCTGGTGATGAGGGGCAGAGGAGCTGTAGGTGGGATGTGGAGCAGCACAAGGGGGCTGAGGGTGAAGGCCAGGGTCATGGAGAAGGAGGCAGGAGACCCTTCCCGTTCATTACCCCCTGCTCCCCATCCATCCATCTTGCTGAGGTTTCATTCGGGCTCTGCAGCTCAGGAGGAAGCTGCAGCTCCCTTCCTGTTTCCCTGCTGTTTCTGGCCCTCTCCTCTCTCCAGGATCACCTTGGCCAGGGCTTGGGCCCCGGGCACTTCCCTGGAAAAGGTACTGGCTTGGTGGCCAACCAAGTAGCTGTGTGCAGCCCAGCCCCAGGGGCAGCGCTGAGGGAGGTGTGCCTGGATCAGGGCCCCTGCACAGAGCACCGTCTCTCCCATGTATTGCAATGGTAGCAGGACCCAATCCTCCTGTTATATTTTATTGCACGCAGTCAGATACTGCTGCACATTACCATCACTCCTGGGTTCTCCCTTCCTTGTGCGTGGCTGGCTTTGCTCTGTTTGACTGGCTGGGCTTCGTTCCTTATGTCTTCAGCTGCTTTTTGCTTCCCCGGGGAGTATACCCCAGTTCTGGATGTGAGAGGAGTTAGGAGGGTGTTGTGAAATAAAACCTAAAGAAGTTCACCAAGCTTCATAAATAAGCAGGGCAAAATCCGTGAAGGAGATTCAGTGTTAGCGGGAGCCATGGAAGTGAGGGAAGCCAAAAAAGTCTCCTGCCACCTGCTTCTGCCTGTGTTGCCTTTCAGTCATCACTGGGGATGGTGGCTTCCTCAGGCTGGTGCCCCCAGCAGCAGCGGGCTGGTAGCTGGTTGTCAAACACACCCGCTCTGATGCGGGGACTGCAACGCCTACCTTTCCTCATTTTTCTGGTATTCCCGATCTAATTGTAATAAACGGAGCAGTTGAAAATTCGCGTCCTTCTACCTGCCCCCAACAGGCTCTTAGAAGGGTTTTTGGTGTCTGGTGACAGCTTTGCCTTACCTTACTTAAATAAGAGCTAAAATAAATACCACCCTTTAAAATGTAGCATAGAAACGTCATTTAAATTTAAGCACTTTAAAACCAAAGGTAGAAGTCCCATGTGTAGTGCAAAGCCTCTTAATGCAAATAGTTGGTCATGCATTGCATGCCTCAATCACACTTGTATCGGTGTCATTTGTGTCCTAATAAAATCCTATAATCTTTTGCGTCCCAATTAAACAAGGAAGACAGCTAAGTTTAGCAGCTTCCTTGGGTAATTACAAGCTAGTGGGGAGTAGGACAGTTATCTGCCATGGGTTTTGCTGGACTGTGGATTTGCGATGGGATGTTTTCTCTCCCGTTTCTTTAAGGGACAGCACTATAATTTTTCAGATGTATGGTACTTTAAAGCAATAACCAAGATCCAGGGGATGGTTGTTAATGAAAGATCGTGAGTTTAGATACACCCAGTTAAACAATGGATTGAGCTTAACAACTGTATTTGCTTTACCAATATTTTAAGACTCGCTTTCCAGAAAAGAGCATTTACACTGAGTTCAGCAAGCTCTTTTTACATTTATGAGCCTGTCCTTTAATTTACAAGGTAATTTCTATGTTGCTTATGAGTACATCATAAGGGTAAGCTGTTAAAAAAGATAAACTGGGGAGTTTTTAGCAGTTGCTCTTGGTAGCGCTCATTCCAGTCCCATTGTGCTTTAGGTCCTCCATCATTAATATGCATTTGTAGTCCTATTTTTTTCATTCACTTCCAAATTTGCTGACCAACAAGGACAGTGGAGATTGCCTGTAAAGTTCCTTTCTTTATTTCCTGTCAGCAAGGGTCATCAAGATTCTCATCCCGCTTACGTGTTTACATACAGGAGTTTAATGTCACTGTGAATGTAAACTGAAGGTGCCTTCTGGGAAGAGTTGCGAATACAATTTTTTTTTTTCAACTAACTCCACAAATTCAGCAGCAGTATGATTATCCGTAGTTATCCCCAAATTTGTATATATGTCTACTTTTGTTGAAAGACACAGCAGAAGGGTCATCCAAAAGATTTAACAAAAATCAAACCATCCGCACGTGAAAGGATGCCTCCATTTGAAACAGCATCTCTGAATCAATCGTGCTTTTCCTTCCACCGAGGCAATTTCACTTTTTCAATAGAACGCAGACCTACAGTGATTTCCGCCCCTCCCAGCATCGAATGGCTTTCCGCACAATGATATTCATCATGTTATAACTCCAGGTGAATGATAATGAATCAGAGGGAATGAAAACAGATGGATGTTAAAACAGACAATTCGCTGCCAGGAACAGGGAGCCCTCCACTGCAGCCTAGTCCATTCATTGAGTTCATAATTGTATTAGACATTCCAACAATGGAGAGGCCTCCTTCATTAATCCTGAATTTACTGAAAAGAAGCTTGGCAGACTAGAGCTCTTTCGGTGCTCAGACAACACCAGGCAAAATTTACCACAGGCTTAAATGGATAAAACTCAGCTAGACAGAAACTAGCACAGAAAACTCCAAAAGAGACAAGAGATGGGCCAGCGAGACGAGGAAGGAGGACGACCTGGCAGCAGCACCGCAGGTGGACAGCAGACACTGGAGTACCTTTGCAACAGAGCTGCAGCTTGGATGGTACCAAGGAAATTTATAGAAAAGCTTTCCTCCTGCTGGAGCGCAGGCATAGCTGAACTTATCAGACATGTGTTTGATCTGATTTTCCCTCTTCAGCAGCCAGCCTATAGCTAGCCACACAAGCCAGTGAATGCCAATCCCTGCCATGTGATGGGGCACAACCTTTTTGTAACCCTGGTCTGCATCAGGTGACTGAGGCTAAGCAATACAGATCAAGTCTCTCACCAGCTGTCCTGTGAGTCAGACCTTGATTACAATATTGACATTAACATTTTAATCACATGCATGCTGCTGCAGATTTTAGTGACCAACTTGCTATGCCTTTGCTTCTTGAGGATCAGAAATGAGACCCTTGTTCGTATCTTGAGCGAGTACAGTATCAGAACAGCAGCTACCATAGCAGTAAACATGGCATTGCTCTTGCCACAAGCCTGCCCCTGGACATTAACCTTGCTGGCACTGGAACACCTCACTGGAACGAGGACTTTGTTCTCCATTACTCTATTCCTGTGTCTGAGGCAGGGCTGGAAGTTATGAAAAGAGGAGAAAGGTGGTGCTTTCGTATTCTCTGTAGCCTGAGGCAGTGTGAAAATGTACCCAGTCCCTATCTAACTATCATTTTCGGATTCCCAGGGACTTTAATCACAGCTGAGTAATCCAGAGATGTTTCCTTCATCCCGTGGAGCTGGAAGCAGGGCTGCTACTATACTTTCCCTACTTTGTGCCATCAGAGCAAGGTGAAAAAGCTTCAATGCAAATGAGAGTCAGGCCCCAAATCTGTGTCGTTCCTCTCACTCCAAATTTACTCCACAACCTGTTGCAAACAGTGCAAACTGAATCCGTGAGGCCTTGCTCTGTTAAAGACTGTCACACCCAAGGTGGAAGGACAACGAAAAGGTCAGAATAAATAAACTGAATACAATATTGCTTAAGGCAATAAAAAGAGACCACAGACTTTCATTGCAGTTCTGACGTGTACCAGAACATACTTTGGGATATTACATAAGCTGGTTTTTACATCACTGGGCTTAGCTGTTTTCTGTTGTTTCTCCCCCTGTGACCCTAATACTCTGCTAAAATGATCAGGCCTGAACCGCTTGATATCCCTTCCACAAACATGGGTTGCCTTTATCACTTGCTTCATCACAGTCATTTGCACTGAAAATACGTAATCACTGTCAGAGTACAAAGAATCATTACGAATAATTAGTTACTTCCAATATGGCAAGGCTGTCTCATAAATCTTGAATATTTGGCTTTGGTTTTGGAAAGAGATTCCTTAATGGCTATACTTGTGAGACTCTGTTAATTGATATAAAATTATATTCAAAATTAAATTTGTTTTAACAGATCTAAATCACCCCAATAAATCAGCTTCAGCCTATCTGCTTTAAGGGTTCAAGTATGCTTTTTTTTTGTCTTTGGGAGAAAGTGTGCACTTGCAATCAATGCGTAGATGGCTGGATCTGACCCTCCCCTCATTTACTAACTGCTTCCATATGCTGACATCAGGGTGATTTTTTTTTTTTCCTGGCCTCAGAAAACATAAAGGGAGGGTAGAGGGTACAGCCCCAGTCTACCTGCAGCAGGATCGTGTCTGGGGAGCACGGCACGGTCAGGAGCTTAGCCGGCCTCAGATACAGTATGGCCAGGATGTAAAGAAAGAATCGCCTGCCTCTGTTCTAAGTGGGCAAAAGAGAGGGAAGGGAATTTTAGGGAGAAAAAGGAGGAGTTCAAGTCTGACTGTAATAGTCGGATATGGATGTTTTTATGGGTAATAGTAGTGTGAGTAGTAGTTCTTATGATGCTTTTTTTTCTTCAGAGAAAAAGTCTTTTTTTATCTGATCTAATGGGTGAGAGAAGGTGATAGTTACTAACAGTAGCTTGATTTCATTTGTATGTGTTCTGTTTAGCTCTTGTTTTAGGGAAGGCAGTTATTATCTTTATCCTTATTTTAAACTGGGGGAATAGAGATACAGAGCCAGAAAGCCAGTGTTCCTTTCCCATAATTTCTCCAGTAGGCTGTCTTGCTCGCCTATGCAGTGATGAGCACAAATGATTCCCGAGCTCCTGCATTGTAAAAATCTGTTGGAAGAATTCCCCATTTGCATCCTGTCTGTTGCTACTGTCTGTTTATCTTAAATCTCTAATATTTTTTTCTCTTCCAGATTCTTTCTTGTCTACTTCATCTCAGTAAAACTTTCCCCACCCTTCTCCTACTGAAGTTGTTGCCTGTATTTTTGCCTCTCTGATCTCCCTTAGGTTCTAGTTGTCGAACTTGTTCCGTGTGGGCAGGCTCCGACTCCTGTTTGCAGCCTTATGAAGTTTGATGCTCTCTACCTGGGGATTTGCATACGCATGGGTCAGATTTCAGGAGGCTGTAAGCCTTGCAGGGTATGCGCTGCCTCTTGCCTCCTGTGTGTAAGGTCTGAAAGCTGCCATGTCGGTTGTCAGGCCCTGCAGCGTAATGATCGGTAGCTAATACTGCTTCTGGCTTGACTAGGGATGCATAAATCCTGTTGGGCTCAGTGATCTATTTAATGATTCTTTTAGTCGCTTTTAGAATGTGGCTAGTGTATAGCCACCACCTTCAGTGCTCAATATGTCATGCAGTACATGGTATTTTAGGGGTGAGTAGAAGTTAAAACCTTCTCCATCAGCTGTAAGTGCAACCATTGCAGCTGTTGGTAATTTTCCTTGGATAGAAGTTTCTCCTGTTTCCAAGTGCGTTGTAGGTTGGGCTTATTTTACTCTTAAGTTTGTTAAAGTAATACAGTTTAATTTTATTCTCTCAGTGTATATTATCAATCAGCTAATAGTTGAAAGAAAAAAATTCCCTTAAAAAAAGCAAACCAAACACCCACCCTGGGAAACCTGAAAATCAAGGCTGTAAATACGTTTTTCTGTTCTGAGCCCAGAAACCGAGGGGAAAGCTAGCAAAAAATAGAGGTGTATTTGGCAACCCACAACTTCCAGGGTTCTCCTAATAAAGGCTGGCAGGGCATACAAGTGTAACTTAACACATGGTCAGCTACTTNGGGAAAGCTAGCAAAAAATAGAGGTGTATTTGGCAACCCACAACTTCCAGGGTTCTCCTAATAAAGGCTGGCAGGGCATACAAGTGTGACTTAACACATGGTCAGCTACTTAAGATAAACAGGTGCTAAAACATTTCTGCAGTATTTTCTCCATTAATACTTTGTCTCTCGAAAGCAATCGTCAGGAAGATGTGTCACATGAATTACAGTATCTGGGAGCAAGGAGTTTACTAGTATCTATGTAAGTTGCTAATAAAGGCGTCTCTGCACTGGGGATTTTAGCTTTCTGGGTACCAGCAGCAGGCTAAACACAAAGGTAGGCTGGCAAAATCACGTAATTTATATTGGGTCAAGTTACCCTTTGTGGAAAGTAGGTGAGCCGGACAAGTGTTAAACAGGGCTTCACCCTCACGGTTGTCGAAGGCTATAATGAGGAACTTATTCCTAGAATGGACAAGGCTTAACAAATTGCTGTGCAGTTGTATGTCCTGATGTCTTTGGGTGGTCAGACCAACTTTGCATGGGCTGAATCAGAAGTGGATTCGAAGATGCTTAGGACAACATCATAGTTAAAATGTTGGCTTGACTGCCTGGAATCACTTTGCAAAGAGAGAGGTAGAACTGGAAGCTAAATAAAACGGGAAAGATGGAAATGGATCACTTGCTGTTAGAGTGAGTGTGTAATAAGGACTGAATTATTCTTTACACGGAGGACTATTTTTTGCATGCGCCTCATACTATTGCTAATCTTTTATTGTTCTTCATCTGATTCACTGATTTAATTTCACTTCTGCAAAGGAAGCAAGGAGGCTGCATTTATGAGGGGGCTGTGAGGGCCTTTGGAAGGGGGTATATTGAATTTCAGAAAGCATTTTACAAGAAGGTAGCCCACCACAGTCTTGTGCTGTAGGACTTTGGAAGCATATATTTCTCCCCCATAAGTCTTTTGAACAGTTTTATACCACACATGTTTCAAGAGAATTAAATCAATAACAATCTGTACCTTTCTAACCTGAAATGCAAGCTCTGCACGGCAGGAGATCAAGCTATGCAATTAACTGTTGTCCTTTCAAAGGAATTCTGACAGATATTTATAGTTTACTGTATTCCATTTTCCTGCCATTGGAATATAACAGTACAACTGAATGCGGCTGACTGGAACTATGAAATAATTATAGCAATAACTATTTCCTTCTCTACTGGGGAAATCTTGTAAAGTGCTGAATGTGGGAACTGCTAACGTTCTTAACTCTCCGAATTCGGTCCTTACCTTTGGTTTATCATGCATCCCTAGGTAAGCCACCCAAGAGAGGTTTTTTTTGTTTTCCGCTACCTACAGCTTTTTCTAATGTCGTGTTCCAAATCTCACATTCAACTTCATGTTAAAATGAATCAACGTTGTACAAGTAAATAGACTTTAAAAAGCTTTCTAAATTTGGGCACGGTCAGTGTATGAAGTAGAAAGACTTCTCTGTAGTAAAATAAGTCATATCTTTGTGTGGGAGTTTGGAACAGTCTATTAAGAAGAAACTACGCAATATTACCAGAAGTGAATAGATTGGCATTTGACTGCTAGGCACTTTGCAAATTTCAATATAAAGGCACTTATTTTATACCCTGAGCTGTCACAGTAACTTATGTGCTCATGCTGGTGACTTAGTAGCATAATGACAGGCCATTGTTACTAAGCTAATTAATTTTAAGCAATCTTTCCTAACAGTATGCTTGAGAATGACATTCATTTACTACAAACTTATGAGACATTGATGCATCAGGAAAATAGTAACGCTGAATCTTTGAGCCACCTCTCTTGCTAGCTCAGTATCAGTCTCTTATCATAGGATATTTGCTGTTTTGGGCACTTTAGAGCTGAATCTTGATTTGCCTCTTAACTGTAATATCCTCAGCCACTTTGCTTTACGTCTGTAAAGCAGCAGAGGTACACCGTAGGCTCCAACCACCCCTTAGTTCTGCCACTCAACCATTTTCCATCAAGTGTGTTGAAGGTCTGCAGATGGCTTACCAGGACCTAGCAAGTTGCAACCAGGATCAGATATAGCCGTTGCTTGACTGAGGTGCTTTTGGGAGCAGTGTGGTAGGGGGTTGTGAGTTGTCTAAAAAAAAGTCCAGTAAGGCCTGAGTAGGTTAAGTAGAAATGTCTCTTCAAATCAAAGGAAGTCTTGGAATTATTTTCCTAACAATGCTCACCAAAAGAGGTAGAAAAGAAGAAATGCCCAGACGCCCTCCACCTTTACGCGCATGGACTGGTCATGAAGCTAAATCCTTCCTCCAGCAAGAAAAGAATGAGAACAGGGAAGAGAAACTATTCTCACTTTGTTCTCGCAGGTGGCACAAACTGCTTGTGGCTGTTGAGTAATATTGTATTGTGTGGCTGCCTCAAAGTAATGGTACTGAGTCACTCCTAAGTAACAGTCTTGTTTTGGAGTCCCCTCAACTTGTATTAAGACTGGCTGGATAAATGGTGATACGATAACAGGAGGGAAAGTCCAACAGCTAGCTTCTCCCAAGTTTACATTTCCTTGGGAGTGTTGTCACAAATGTCAAGTCCGCTAGAAGGAAAGAAGTTAAAGAAACAGATAATGTCTTCTAATTTAACCAGATCTGGAAATGCCTCATCATTAGTTTTTTTCCATATAAGGCTTTTATCCAGAATGCAGCTCTGAATGCTAGACCCACTGGAGTTGTAAAGCAGCACCAGTCTGCAACCCAACCTGTGTGGCTCAGCTTCTGGAAGTTTACTTCCACGCATAAAGAGAAGAAGATTTGGGCTTTCTGCACAGTGAGCTGATGTGTGCGTGAGGATCAAAACCATAGCGAAGGACTCTACTCCCGAGAGGTCTGCAACAAACAGTACATTATTTATGTGCTCTTCTCATGTTTCCCTGTGTGTTACGTAAATACTAATCAAGGTGAAATTGGACTCAGCCATGTCTAATTTTGACCTCAGTTTATTTTGGCAATATCCAAGCAGAGGTCAGTTGCTAAATGGTCTTCTAGAGGTGCCCTGAGGTTTTCTAAAACTTTGCAGGGGTTTAAGGCAGAATCTCTGCATAGGCTCATAACTGACCGGTGGAATCCCAGAAGCTGGAGCTCTCTTGTTCCCAAGCCTCACACTGTCCTGTGCTTACAGCAGAAATGGGAAAATATCAAGTCCTATCCAGCTATTGCCCTTTGACCGCTGATGATGTTACTCATTCAGATAAGTGGCAGCATGTTTTACTCCATTTAGTCAACATTTTGTTAGCTGCTTGCATCCTCTCCCCATATCCTTGAGTTTTTCTCTCTTCCAGTGTGTTTTCATTCCAGTTCATCTGGGAACAGGAGGTTTCTTTGGGAATATTTCATAGTTTTTAATTTGTTTTGTGGTTCCAGGACTCTAGTCTTGGTTGTTTGTATTTACTTTCTTATAACATCGTTGTATTTTTTCACCTGATCGCAGTGCTTGGAAAAAAAAAAGAGTGCCTTACTGACAGCTTTGCTAACCAAAGTCTCGTGTTCATGTGTGGTAAAAGCTGGTGCACTACAAGGCTTCCTTAATGTGCATGGGTGTGCCTGCCAAGCAGGGCGGCTACTAGTTCTGTGCGTGATGAAGGTTGCTGTGATGAGCATGACTTTCTCTATTGGGAAATGAACTGTGAACACCTACTCATTTTTCATATGCCAAATGTGATCTTTCAGCTCTCTGAATTGCCTACACCTTGAAAAGAAAGTCCCTAGGACCCTGTAGGGCAATGCTAATGAAATAGGTGGGGATGAGCAGCTCTTCTGTAAGCTGGAACCACCTCTATGAATTTAGCCGTTTGCTTTCTGTCTGGCAGACTTCTGATGCGTTTGTTGTTCTTCACTTTTTTTTTATTTTACACTTGGGATTGAGGTAGCTTCTGGGTGCTTGTTGCTCAGGCTTCCTTAGCTGTGATTGAACTGAAGGAAGAGGATTTGAAGTCAGTGAAATTTTGCTTAGAGTTCTGTGTGTCTCTGAAAAGCTCGGAGGCAGCAGCTAGCAGAAAACAAATTAAAGAAGGCATTACTACTTTTTCTTGGAGGAGGGAGAAAAGCATTACCAGTAGAATTGTTCCCAGAAAAGACAGGACAAAATCAGACGTTGGAAACAAAGGAGCCTAACTCTCAAAGAATTTAGCCCTAACGCTCAACTTTAGATGCTTTCACGCTTGTATCTTTGAATTATTATTAAATTTTGTTTGTGCTTTCTAACCTAAGAGTTCCCCAGTGATGTTTATCATCTCAAGGACTTGTGCCTGAGAATTTTTTTCTTCCTTCCTCCTGAAGTTCTGGAGTTGCTCCTGACTTGGTCTAGTGGAAAAAAGATGCTTAGTGGAGCTTTTGTCTCTCAAACCAGCAAGACAAGGCCAGTAATAAACATGTAATGGAGCAGTGCCCAGCAGATGGAGAGGACAGGGCCTTTGATGAAATGGGAGCTGTGGGATCTGTCTTGTCAAGCAACTGTCACAGCTGTCTTCCTTCTCCAGGATGATCATACAGAACTCATGCCAGTGCATTAACTTCTCCCAGTGAATCAGGTGTGTGTCTGTATACATATATGACTTTAGTCTATCTCTGATTTTCCTAATGTCATCGTGCGTGTGCGTACACAGCTGGTTTTTGCTGTCTTCTGGAAAAAAAAAATCCCTTTTTCCTCAATGAAGAGGTCTATATGTTCTGAGATTTGGACACTGTGGCCAAAATAATGAAATGTTTTCCTTAAAGCCACTAGGACAGAAAGAATACTATCAGACAGTCAATTTGAGCTTCAGAGCTATGCAGGTACTTAGAAGTGTAATCCATCAGGTACTCTGATCTAAAAGTCTGGCTGAAATCTTGCAGCTGTCAGCATGACATTACTCCCAATCACATCAAGTGTGTTGAATAGCTAATAGATGTTTTGAAAGGAGTTGTTAAATTGCCTTCCCAAAATTCACCTCAAAAATACAGGAGCTGTCTACAGCTTGGATGTTAAGGTGTGATTTCAGTCCACTTTGATAAATCACTAACACCTGGGGTTTTTTGTTTCTTTTTTTTCCTGAAGCTGCCATTTTAACTTGAATTTAGCTAGCTGTTAAACAATACTGTGCTCTTCTATAGCAAACAAAGTGTGTTGGCAGGTGATTCAGATCAGAAGAAAAACTAGTTACGGTTGGTTTTTTGGTGGATGTGGCTTTCCGTTTGGAGTGAAGGCAAGCGTTTAGAGGCATGTAATGAGAATGCTATAGGATGAGTGTAGGTCTCACGTCAGCTCTGATTAACTTTGCTTTTACATATAGTTCAAAGTAAACTGCCACATGATCAGCAAAATGAATTTAACCCTTCAGTCATCCTGAGTAGTAAAAAAAAGAGCATGTAATGATCTGGTTTCCTTGTGACACAGTGCAAAGGATGTTGATAACGTGTTTCCTCAAAGCAGGAAAAAATGTCAGCATCTGCTGGGTGCAGAATTTTTTATTAAAAGGCAAAGTTGCTCAGCTTTATCCTAAGAAGCTGTCTCTGAAAAACAAACGGGGAGGGGGGGGGTGTGTGTGAAGCGCAGATGAANGCAAAGGATGTTGATAACGTGTTTCCTCAAAGCAGGAAAAAATGTCAGCATCTGCTGGGTGCAGAATTTTTTATTAAAAGGCAAAGTTGCTCAGCTTTATCCTAAGAAGCTGTCTCTGAAAAACAAACGGGGAGGGGGGGGGTGTGTGTGAAGTGCAGATGAAAAGTGATCCTCTAATAAGCAGAAAGGATATGGAAAAGCATATTGCCAGAGAAGGTATGTGCAGGGATTTAGCTGTGCTGTTGCTGTCTGGATTTGCTGCTGTGCTATGCACGGTGCTTATGGGCACAGGCTTGGATGCCAACCACTGTGCAACTTGTGCCCAAAAGTATGAGTGTGCATTACGTGTCAGTCATTTACTTGCCTCAGTTGTCGTGTGTGTCCCCCACCCCCCATCTGGATTGCCAGTTCAGTAGAGAGCTGCTTTAGGGGACAGTAGGACTGCATGCTGAAACTTGTTTGTAAGTACTTGTTTTATGCTTTGTGAGAACAGCTGGATAGAAGGTATAAATTACTATAAATTGCCAGTCTAGGCAAAAAGGTGTTTGCATAAATTATTGGAGAGCCCACTTGAACTTGTTGAGCAGTGCTCCCACCAGCATTAAGAGGTCACTTAACCCTCTGCACAGCCCTGCTGCAGAGCCCAGTCATGCATTGCAGAATTAAATGAGTTCCACCATTTTTCTTCTGAGCATCGCCCAGAACTGATGCAAAGTGACACCTGACAGCACAGGCAAAGCAGTGACAATGCTCCGAGACACTAATAATAGCTGTAGAGCTAGAGCAGTTTTCCTCTACCCTTATTTTTTATTAGATTCTCCCCTCTTTGTTGAGGAAATGTTGTCATCCCTGGCACAGCATATCCTTGGAAACCACCTTTGCTGAGCTATTTAATCGCAAGGCTGGCTGCACAGTGGAGTCAACACGCTAGGAATGCGCCCACCATAATCTCTTTAAAGAACAGCTGATTCCTTATTGAGAACTTTGAAGAAAAGCATTCCTCTTGGATGATCCTTGCCAGAAGTTAGGAGCAAAGAGGGGTGCTGATGAGGGAGAGGCTGGATCTTCTGTGGAGCAGCATGGCAGCAAACACCCCTAGAAAGGCAGACTGCAAATTCTGCGCTGGCTCCTCTCTTTCTCCCCCCGCTCCCCCCTCCCCATTTCCTTTGTTACTAAGGAGATTTACATTGAAACAAGCTCTGCAGGAATCCTCAGGTTCCTAGCAAGGGGATCTTAATATTTCTACTCGTTTACAATTAGTAAAGGAGAAAAGCTTAGAAAAGATTCCTGTGAGGGATTCTTGAGGTCAAAAAAAAAAAAAAAAAAAAGAAAAAATTGAGTAGCCCTCTAAATGTCAATTGTGTGGTTGTGGTCAATTTGATGAGAACCCAGAGGTAATCCCAGGGTCAGCAGCAATGATGTGATTTACTTCACTAGGACAGAAGTAGATGAGCCCTTGTTACTTTTTTGTAATTTTTTTTGAGCTCTCCTTCTGTAGTCGTTTGTTCCTCGCACCATTGCCTGTTTCTCTAGGATATTGCCCTACTGTACTGAAGTCAGCTGTGAGGCCATGAAGAGCACATGAGGCTCCAGGATGCCTGGATTTATTTGGATAATCGGGTATTTTTAAACATTGCTCCATGGATAGGGAAAAGAAGTGACTGTGATTTTTTTGAGTGCTGGATTTACAGAAAGGAATAGGTGCCTAAGGAGGAATTTTAGGAAGAATTTAGGCACCTAAATCCAAAAGGATAATGCTCACTGCTCCTGCCTACCTCCATAAGCAGCTGAGTATCACCACCAAGAGGGTTCCTTAGGTACTTAAAGCTCTTCTCTGTACGTCTAGAATTATCCAAGTCTTGTTGATGCTGAACTGTTCAAATCTGATCTCTCTCCTAAGCCCTGTCAAGATTAACAAACCAGACTTTCTCCTGACTGCCTCCTGAGAGGCCCTGCTGCTAGCACAGACAGAGCATGCCTGCAGCATGCCTCTGCACCAACAGAGACAAAATACAGAGACAGCTGCTATTTACGTTCCAGAGCAGAGGAAGAGTCAGGGATATCCTGCTGCTACAAAATAGCACTGAATATTAAATGATAAGAGAGGAGCTGTTGCACGAGCAATGGGGTTTTGACCAATCTGTCACGTGCTCCTTGACTGCAGCAATCTCAGCAGCCTTTTCATTTTCGCTATGATTTTTCCTTTGCAGTATCCTCAGCTCTCCCACCTTCCCTACATCCCTGCTGTCACTTCCTTCTACTTCTGACAACTTTATGCATAACTCTCTGGCCTTCCAGGCTTCTTCCCATGCCCCGTAGGTTTAGCGATGTCATAGCTTCTACTTTCTCCCGTGTGCTCGGTTTGGCCTACTGCTGGGAGGGAAGCGGCTTGTGGTGTGGGTTGTTAGGAGCAGCACGTGTGCTGAGCAGTTGGGTGTCGTGTGTGTCAGTTGGATAAGTTCTGCAAGAAAGTGGGTGCGGAGCAATTTTTCAGTACTGTCTGCCTGAGTCCACGTGGCAATGTAAGGGCTTGAGTTTCTTTACAAGTGAACAGTCTAAAGCAATTTTGATACACGGCATAAATGGTCAAAATTTAGTGAATATGGTGGACAACTTGGAAAATGTTTTGGGAATGAAACTGTTGGAGATCATTCAGTGTGAAGGTGACTAGAAAGAAAGTAGAGAAGGGAGAAATTGGTAGGTTCGTGTAAAAGAGCGGTTGAAATCTTAGAACAAAAGTTCCCTCCTGTTTCAACTCCTGTCTCTTGTGCTAGTGTCTTAATATGTATTCAGCAAGCTAACAACATCAGGTCCTCTTCCACCTTGGCAGCACTACTGATGATGCTATTATACAGCTCTATGGTTGCGAATTTTTTTTTTCCCAGTTGCTACAAACCAACATTTTTTCCCATGTTGATTATGCAGGTTCTTCTGACCTTTAGAAATGCGGCACTTCTGACTGCTGCAGTGGAAACCACCCTTTTCATTTACGTCTCTCCTCAATTCCCAGGGCATTGCTGTGATAGTGACTTTTTTTTTTTCTTCCAATATATTATCTTCTTGTAGAATTGGCCCTCAGGAAATCAGCATCTGGTACCAATCATTGTTCTTTAGCTGAGGTGGCCGAATCCCCTGCCTTACAGCAGTGAAGGTCTAGAATTCCTTTACCCCAGAGTACATCAACACCATCAGGAAAGGCAGAAGATTTTCATGAGGTGAGGGACGTTGACCATTGGCATGCTTCACAGCACCTGTTGATAGCACAAAAGTGTATGTTACAGGCTGGGCTGTACAATCCTATGATGAAACACTACAAGGCTATTAAACACCCACTTTAAATCGCACCTTTGATCAAATTTCTAACCAAAGGCAGCATCGCTGTGTAGTTGTGTTGTGTGCGTGCTTTGCAAATTACATCCCCAGATGTATGAGATCTCTGGAGACCAGAGGGAAAGGAATGTCATGCACACAATAGAGCTGGAAAAACCTTCTGTGTTAATGGTGTCCCATCAATTCTTATCTGATAATATCTCCTTTTGAAGGTATGTGGAAAGCCAAAAATAAGAACAAAGCAAAGCATAGACATACACTTGTCCTGACCTGTCTTCTAGACCGTATCTCTCTAGAGCTCTACTTGCTTGCTATACTTGTCTTGCTGTGACCTCTGTCTCATCTTACTATCAAGCTCGCTTGCTGGTTGCTCCTCCTCCCTTCTTTCCCTCTTTGTGTCTTCTCCTGTTTGTAACAGTCTCCTTGTGCTTGTGTGCCTTATCCACTTTGTCTTATATTGTCAGCAGAGATTAGAAATGTCTTTTCTTCTGAGTCTCAAAGTCCTGAATTCCTCTATCATCCTGCCGCTGCTTACCTTGCTGCTATATTTTTAAACTCTAATACGTTCCAGGATATGGTTTTCACAGGGGACACTTGAACAAAGTAAAAGTAGTGTAGCAACCTTCCAAAATTCTCAGCGCAAGTGCTTCGTCAAAAGAAGAAAGTTCAAGGCATAAAAATACGTATCTATATTTTTTCGTTGTTGAATACTGACAACATATGATAGTGGAATGATTTTTAAGTGTCTTAACTGCACTCAGCCCCTAAGGTATCCACAGCTGCTTTCATAGTAAAATCCATTCTGTCCTTATCTATCATATACCATATCACTTCTGGTTCAAGGACTCTATGGGTCTGGGAAGCTGGCAGTACCTAATTACAAGTAGTCTGGAAGGTAAAGGATTGCTGTTAGCACAATCACTAGCTGCACAGATGAGATATCAGAGCAGCAGGAGGAAGCATGACTTGTAACTGGTAGCAGACCAGGGAAATGAACTCTGACTTCCCCTGTCGCAGCAGCAGCAAAGGCGGTGGGCCATCCTTCCTCTCTCCTATGGTTCACTCCAAAAACTTCTTGGAAGATGAGAACAACTTTGCATTACCTGGTGAATAGATTCTTGTCTGGATGCTCTAAAACCACTGTCAGTGAATCTCTCGAACCCTTTGGGCTTCATGGAGAGGCTCTGAAGCACTATGGTTTTTGGAGCCACAAGAAGAGAAGGTCTTCTTGTTCACTGGGGAGGTTGGATTCAAGTTGTCTTACAGGCTTCTGGAAAGCTTTAGCCTAAAATCTTGGACTGATAACTGTGTGGCTTAGGAAGCTCTTGCCAAATGCAGACAAAGGTGCTTCCCATTTGAAACTTCCTGGTTGGTCCTTAAGATGCTTCCGCATGTTTTGCCTTAAACGAGAGGCTGTCAGGCATTGTCAGGGTAGTAACTAGCAATTTCCTTTCTTACTTCTGCCTGCTTGGGAATGTAAGCTGCCGTACTCCAAACAAGGAGCTGGTTCTCAGTGGTTATTTGCCTTTATCTTTGGTCTGCTTAATTATACTTACCCTGAAGACAGCTTTAAGATACATATCTAGCTTTTCGAATTATGCCCTTGCAACCTCTGAAGTTCGCTGTCACCTTGCAGCGCCCAAAACTGTTTTCAGGAACCCTGTCGTTTTTCTAGGGATTGGAGTATTAGCGTGCAATACAGTGTCTCCACTGGAAGTTGTTTACAAGACTCTTGCTTTCTCCCCTTTAATTCTGGTGCTTTTTGTGGATTCATCTCTGCCCATTTTAGGAGAAATACAGGCATAATTGCCTTCTTTATGGAAGGAAAACATTGAAAAATGTTAAACTTGGCAATTAGAGAATTGCAACAAACTTGTGGCTTCTGTGGTGGCTGGGCACCTAAAAAGCACTTCCCTTCCACGGGTGGAGGAGGAGGATCAGCTCCAAAACTGGCAGTTCCTATTCAAGCGAAAGGCAAGCTTCCACCTGACGTTAACCCTGTAGACCCAGTGAGACAACTCAACAAATTACATCTAATGCTACCTGTATTTACTCGGAAATGAATTACATTTTTTTTTCTAACTGGTTTTATTTTGGGGACAGTAAGTTAACTCTTGTTGCTTTGTTATATGGGGAAAAAAATAAAATTAAAAGGCACATGATTTCTGCTTCTCCTGAAATCTTTGTATTGTTATGCTGAATAGCTGCAAACAATTTGCATTACAATGTAGCATAAATAAGAGATGCCACCAACTGAAGTGTAAACTGAACAAAATGTGAGGAGCTTTCAGTGCAACCAAATCTAAGCGGTTTGAGGCAAGATTAGACAGAACTCAGAGGTGAGAATACAAGGCACTGTTGGGTCTTGGACAAGCCCTGTGGTCAGCAAAAGTCCTAACTTTAAGATGCCCAGATGATCTTAATTTTCCATAAGATAATGTGTGTGGCTTAGATGCCAAAATTCTTAGGCAAAGAGGACGAGGGGGAAAAATAAACCCTGTAGAACAGGATTAGGCAGCATTAAAGTCTGAAATTATCATACAGCACTGGATAGTAGATAACTGCCACAGCTAACGCAATAAAACTCAGTGGGACACTTGACATTGTACAATTTCAAGCAGCAAGTCATAAATCTATATTCATGTGAAACTTCTGCACTCAGTCTGATGGGAACAGAAACACGACACAGCTTCAGGTGCTGGCTTAGGGGAATAAAGCACAGCTTGCTGCCTTGCAGGGACAGATCTCTGCTAGGAAAAATGGAAAGCAACTTGAGTGATGTATGTAATCGTGCTTGTTTGCAGGGCTGTGTAATTTTTACAAACCCACTGAGAATCCTTAAAACCTGAGATTAAAACCAGCTATAGATATATTTTTAACAGTTGTCTATGTATAATTATATATACACACATAGCAGTTAGTATAATAGTTACCAGTTCAACAGTCCAAAGTACATACAATTTTGCTTACCTTTTATAAATTAAACCACATACTTAAGTGCTTTGCTGGAGAGGGAAGTACTTAAGTATTTTTCTTAAATGTTGGGCTGAGGCAGGTCAGAATGAATTCAAGTTCTTCTTGTCTCACTGTTACTATGAAATTACTTACCTTAGAGTTAACCTGTGCTTTGAAGACCAGTGTCAAAAAGGTGGTACAGAGAAGATGTGTTTTTGCATCAACATTTTGTTTCATTAACTATGTACGTGTTGCACGTGCTACTGCCGACAGTGCTTTGGCCATGTGGGAGGACCAGGACGCGGGACCTCTGCGGCAGGGCTGGTTGCAGTCTGGAGCTTTTTACCTAACCAAGCATTCTTCAGGCTTTGGATCAAATAGATCTTTGAACTGTTGCAGACTTCAGCTCTGCCAGCCCCCAACCATGAGGTAACCGTTTGCTAGGTCAAATATGAGTCGTAGATGGGGAGGATATTTCTGGTTTCCAATTAAAAAAAAATAACGGTGAAGCTCATAATCATGAGTGAAAGGTCTCTGTGCTGTAATGGGAAGCAGCTGGTGTGGTAGGCCATTTCAGACTAAAATCTGTCTTTGTTCAAAATGTGGCCCCACCATTATCACGGTTGGAAACAATCCTTGGTGCTGACACAGTAATGACAGCCTCGTGTTTTAGACACATCTAATGGCTCTAAGTCCTAATCTTAGCTGGCATTTATCAAGGTAAGTCAGCCAGTCAGGCAAGAGCATGGTGGGCTGACTATTCCTTTAGATAACGACGTGTGTATTTCCTCTCTTGGAAGAATAATGAACAGAATATGACTGTTAAAACACTTCCCTCTGGAGAGACTCCAAAATAACTGACACTTACATGAGCTCGGTGCCATCAGTTATGTGAGCTTCCTCACAAACCTGGACGAAGTGGAGCTATGGCCAAGAGAGAGATGTGAGGGTTTCTCCTTAAAACGAAACAGAGCCTGGGAGAATCATTTTCTCACTACTCCCCGTAGTTCTCACTTGCAGTTGGACCTCTCCCGGGAATAGCTTCGCTATCATGGTCCCTAAATGAAATGCTGTAGTATGTCCTTTAGGCCTTTTGAAGCTGTTAGACAAGGTGCTGGTGATTTCGGTGAGGTTGGTTCTCATGTGGCATTGTTACACTTGTTTTAGCCGAAATTTTCACTAGTATTCTCCAAACCAGCAGACAATCAGACTCTGCAAGTTCAACTTTACAGCTCTTGGATTTTCCTCTTAATCTGACTGGAAAAAAGCTCTGCTAGTGACTTGTCTGCAAAGTAAAGTGCAGCACGGTTTCATGCAGAGCTTAATGTGCTTGTCTGGCATACCCCGTCTTCAGCTATTTGCCTTTGAGAATTCTGGAAAGTGCATCTAACCAGCAAAGAGTCTGTTTCTAGAAGGCGTTGTTGTTTTGGGGATGACCCGTTAAAAAGACATAGCTGGGAACTTCTGTCTAACTAACCAAAAGAGGAATGTGGCAGAGGTGGTTGGAGCTCACTAGTGCTGCTTTGAGCTCGGAGAGAGCTAATGGCCCATGCCGCACAGGATATGCTTCTCCTGTGATGGAAAAGCGTGCTGTAACGGTAGAGAAAGCTCTTGCAATGCTGCAGCGCAAGTCAGAGCTGGAAAGTGTACATAAAGGGATCTCGCTGTAGAACAGGTCAGGTCATGCTGCTGATGAAATGTGTCCTGCAGAGGTGTCATAACACTCTCCAGTCTGGGCAGCATGAGAGCAGGGATTTACAGGACTGGACTAAGGTGAGTTTATTCCCTTTTCATTCTTTCAAATATAGATTTGTCCCTGTTGAGTTAAGCTGTGATGAACTTACTTTTTATTGTAGGCAAAGGGCTGACACTCGTGCTGATGAAGCAGCTCTTGTATTTCTGCTGACCTCTGTTCCATGCTATTCACTGCAGATTTCATGAATTTTCTGAATGGGCAGCCAAGAAAATTTCTTGTAGTTGGGGGCAGCAGTGGGTGTTCTGTCAGCTTTTCAGATGCCAAGATCCCTCTTTTCCTGAGCGTTTCAGGGTCATCTGGGGGATGCTAGATGTGATCAGGACTGTAGCATCTCTGATACAGGATCTGCTGTGCATCCAGCTGCAAGATGGACAAAAGGATGCCTTCTGCAGCTCTTCAGTAGAGTCAAGTGGAAAAGATCTTTTAGTCTTCACGGTACTGCAGGGGTAATACTGGAATCCAACCTTATCTCTCTACTTTGAAAATAGAGTAAGATGCTGGCATGGGAATTGCTCTTTGTTAAATGTCCCATACCTGCAGAAAGCACGGGAAGAGACAGCAGGGTATGGTGATCGGGACAGTGTTTGGAGAGTGAGTAGGTTGTTCAGGGGATTAAGGAGGAGGCAGAAATATGAACTTCCACTGAAGGCAGGCTACCTTGTTCTTACATGCTGGGGCTACTCACCAGCACTTGCAATGCCCTGTTGGGTGGCGAATCTGCCTGGGACAGGGGTTTCTTCTTGCCGGCACCACACAACACCAAGGGCTCCTCACCTGCTCCCCCACTGCACATGTGGAATAAAAGCAGGCAGCAGGAGAAAGGCATTTCTTCATATTTGAGAATCAATGAATGGTATCGCAGACAAGGCAAACAGGCAGTTAAGAGTGGATGGGAACAAAGACCCTACATTTTTCTTTGTTTGCCTTATAACAATTGGTATTTACAATGAAGCCCAACCCCTCCCTCCAAACAAATGTTTCTACATTAGATGGTTTTACCAAGAAAGGATAGTAAAACATCGGCAGTAAAATAGTATTTATAGAGCTATGTATTTGTGAATGTGACTGTAGTTTTCTAGGTAAATAGTTGCCAGATTATTCAAAATACTCTGTATGTCTGTCAAAATTCTTGTGTCATGTGGAATATTTCCCACACAGTTTCATAGAGAACCTCTTTTTAACTGCTGGTGGTAAACCTGTAATGCTATGTTAGGTTTTTAATAGCTTGCAAAGGTCCCTGATTAATTTTTCACACATTTATTTCCACAGCAATAAGGTTTTACATACTGAGATGTGGGAAGGAAAGAAAAAAAAATAATCACAGGATGTTGAATGTGTTTCAAAACCTGTGCCTAAATGTCTGTAAAAGGCTCTCAACCTAGGGGTGGTTAAACTAATTAAGTTAGCAGTACTTGAGGAGAGCTGGAAAGTTTGTGCTTTCTCAAGTGAGAGATCGCATCTTTTCCTGAAAGATGAAGCAATTTGCATAAGAAACCTGAAAATGCCCTGCTAAGCTGCATGCTGACTCCTGCAATATGGATGCTTCTCCTGGTGCTGTATGTCCTGGTGTCCATGGTGGGGCTGCGGTGGCTGGGGCCATGCTGTGTGCCGTGCTTGTCACATGCAAGGCAGTGCTGTATGGCTGCAGGGTTTGGCCGTGCCTTGCTTTTTCATCAGCTCAAACACCGTTTGCTGTAGTACTGCCTCTCTTGTTGTCTCATGTTATTTCTGTGCACTAGAGGAGTAGTGCAGAGATGCTGGGATAATTGGACATGTGGGAGAAAGGATCTGGCAATGTGGGTTTCAGCCCTAGCACTCCTGCTGTGCAACCTTGGCCGGCTCCAATGGTGCTGTTCTTCACTGTTCACTTAGGCTGGAAACCCTCCCCGCTGCCTTTGTGTCCTCTGCTTGGCTGCTGGCTTCCNTGTTATTTCTGTGCACTAGAGGAGTAGTGCAGAGATGCTGGGATAATTGGACATGTGGGAGAAAGGATCTGGCAATGTGGGTTTCAGCCCTAGCACTCCTGCTGTGCAACCTTGGCCGGCTCCAATGGTGCTGTTCTTCACTGTTCACTTAGGCTGGAAACCCTCCCCGCTGCCTTTGTGTCCTCTTCTTGGCTGCTGGCTTCCAGGTGCTGTATCGTACAACGGAAGAGAGATGACACCTGATGTGACACGAGTGACAGTTATGACCCAGAACCCACTCTAGGATTTGTCCTTGCAAGTTAAACTTGAAACGTCTGCAAAGCTTTGAAGTTTCATAGGCTGTAGGCAGTTTTGTCATTTACATAGCAAACATCATTATTGGGGATATTTCCTTCCATATCTCATAGCAGCTTGTCTAAAGACTGCGGTCCAGCCTAGCTCTTTCAGAGCTTCTGAGAAAACAAACAAGCATGCATCCTACTTAAAAAAAAAAAAAAAAGAAAGACTGGCAATTAAAAAAGACATCTTGCATTGTACAAACAGGAAGGATTGTAAAACACGCTTTGCAGGGAGTCAGTGGAAATGTATTCAGTCTAGTTTATAATCACAGCACAAAGAAATACCCTGAACATAAATAGCAAGAAATCAATTTTCTTAGAAAAAGTAAAATAAAGAACATTAAATGATCATTTGACTAGATAACTGCAGTTTACTTGGTGGTATAACTGTCAGCTTGCCTGTGCACAATAATGGAATTAATGCAGAGGGGGTATAGTTTAGATGTCTCCTTCTTTGCAGTGACAATAACTCCCTTGTTTTCTCTAGTGAGTAGATGTTTATATTATAATTTCGTCTCTGCAGGCTACACAGAGCCTTGAACTTGCGAAAGGGTTTTGTGAGCAGCTTGCTTGTCAAGAACAAACACTAGTCGAAAGAAATACATGACTTATTGACCTTGAGTTCACTGAACCTTCGTCTTGATGCTTCCATACCACTAAGGAATCGGCTTCTCTGAAAATTAAAGTTCCCAGATTAAAACAGAAGCTTTGGCAAAGGACCTGTATGGCTTTACAAATGCACACCGATCAGAGGACTTTCAAAGAGCTTTGTTAGAACAATGGGATTATGAAAAGCAAATGTTTGAGAGGTAAGAAACCAATTGAGGTCAAAGTTGATGAAAAGCAGACTTTTGAAAATGTGGAATTTCTTATTTGCATTTTGGCTAAAAATCTTAACTCTTTGTCCTTACCTGTTACGTTATTCATTTGGATATAGTGACAATACCTGGCTGCCCTAGTCATCTTGTCAAGATGATGATACGCTGTGGAAAGAGATGGTGACTCTCACAAAGACCTCAGTTTTGGTGTGTGTGCCCAGTAGTTATTTTGGGATATCTGATTCAGACTGATTTGTTGCATCTCCCAAGTTTTTATAAGTTTTTAAGGAAGGTTACGGAAATATTTCAAATTCGTACTCTCTTGATATCTGTGCTTAATAACTACATAGCTCTGACATTGTATTTTTCCTGAAGAAATATATTTCCAAATATCAGCCTGAAAGTTTCCATGCAGTGTTGGGGCTAAATGAATAGTTTTAACTTGGTTCTCACACTTTTTGAAGCTTCAGGACTGCACCTCTTTCCAAGGCACAACTAGGAGGCTTAATACTAAGATGAAAATTAAGACAGATCAGTAGTTCCTGTACAGAACTGTGCAAAGGAAATGCTTTCTTCCACTACAGAGCAGTGCATTTGTGCACACATGTGACTGATGTGGATTTAAGTGTTAGATACTTGTATTATGTGTACACATGTCCACAAAATCAGACAGAATTTTATTTAAAAATATATATGTATAATGAAATTGCATATGCTTTTCATATGCTCAGGAAATATCATCTGTGTGGATGGCAGTTACTGTTTTTTTAAAACTAATTTACTAGGTTGGTTCCAATGTTAGAACTCCTATGTTTTACCTATTTAATTACAAAGATACTTGTATGATGAGAAAACCGAGAAAACTTGTTTTGCTTACCCCATAATCTGCAGAGTTTGCTTTGATGATAGTATGTCATAATTCCTCCTGGGTGCCAGTCAAAACAAAGACTTTGCCCTGTACACAAGCAGTTCTTGTTTGGATGGTTTTGGTATTTTGAAATGTGGAGTGAAATCCAAGACAGATTACTTCCCTTCCTGTAGCTGAATAAGGGTGAGGCTGAAAGTGTGAAGAATCTTTAAGCTTAAAGTAACAGAGGATTCGATCCCCTTGGCATAGTGCTGCTGTGACACTGAGCTGTATCAGGGAGAGTTTAAAAGCAAAAGTAGGAGAAAAAAACCCTTGAAACCTTTCAAGCTGTCAGCTTTTGCTGAAAGAGGATTCTTTGAATGTTGTTCGTAAGGAAACTTGATGGAAAATATTTCTTTAATGTTTTGAAGCTTCTAGAGTTAGAGTAAACTTTAGGTGCGTACCTATTTTCATATTTCTTTTTGTACTCTCTTACCCTCTTTCCTTGACTTAATAGGGTACTTTATTTTTGGCCAGCTGTCAGGTGTTTGTTTTAATGGTGGTGTTGAATTCTGTCACTTAAACTACAGTTGTTGCACTTAACGTGCACTCGCTGATGCTTTTCTGGCTAGCAGAAAGCTTGAATGTGTCTTTTGAATCTTAGATGGATGGACAAAACAAAATATTCAATGAAATTCTAGATCACAAAAAAGGGCGGTCAGTATTGTGAAATACCTTACCATTTACACGACTTGTTTGTGACTCAGGTTCGCTGACGTAGCTGACTATTGTCTGTCTTTATATTCCTGCTCGAGAATCAGTTTGTTGAGCCTGAGAGTATGCTTATGTTTAAAGACAAGCTCAAGGTTTCTGATTTGGGATATCAGTTAGAGGCGGGTGGAAAATGTGTGGAGCTGCAGACTTGGAGACCAGCCATTTGCTGGGTTATACAAGAGGAAGCGGATCAGGGTCTTTACGCAACATCTTTCTCTGCTGCCTTGTTACAGCTTTCCTCAGCCAGAAGTTGAAGGTTACATGTAACACCTTGAAAGCCAGTTACTTTGTCCTGTCTTGACTGTAAAATGGGAAGAACTTTTCATTTTCTCCATTAGTTTGAGATCTGTGGATGAAAAGGCTTCACAGTTATTGTGATTAGCTATCCTTTTAGTGACTCTATTCGAGACATTACTGAATCAAAACCATCCGATCTCTTGCTTGCTCTTGAGTTCAGAATTGCTGAGAATTTAATTTTAGGCTGAGATAGTTTTACAGCTAACTAGTAATCTGAACTAAGATTATCTACTATCTTAAGTAGAAGACAAGAAGAGTAGTGAATAGCCTCAGACAAGACACGCAGCGAAGTTTCCAGTAACGTTCCTGAAGAGCCCTGGGAGAGTTAATCGTATCCCTGCAGCACTTCTTGCTGTCAAACAACTATTTGTCATGCATTAATGAGGGGACTACACCCACCACAGAAGTGGTAAACAGGGGAGAGAATCAGCATGCACAGTGCTTTCCTGGTGACCATCATGTTGTACCCAGAGCTGTGCAGGTTGCTTTGTGATGCAGATTACTCTAGCTGGTGGCTGAAAGTGTATCAAAAGCAATGCAAGTGCAAGCCTATTAAATACCACCAGTGGAGGGCAAATCTCAGGAGCTGTTAAAAATGCTTGTACAGAAGAAGCTGTTCTGTGGACCGTTTGCGTTTGAGACCGTTCTCAGTCCCAGATTTTCGGGTTTTTTTCCAAACTATGTCGATTGGATTTCAAGTGGACAGCAGCTCTATTTTAAAGACAGCACAGTGTTTGGCCGAACGGTGGTGGGCACACCGAGAAACTGGCTGCAGCTCGGGCTGCCCGTGGTACCCAGGTGCGGCAGAGGCAGGCTGGCTCTGTTAAGCTTGCAACCAGGCAGGGGTGAAAAAAGGTCAACAAGAATCTCGCTGTTCCCAGTGCCTGTCAGTAAGTAATCACACAGATAAAAATCACACCACTCCCTCAGCTCAACAAAAAATTTCTTTCTCTATCTATATATCCATATAACATTACAATATGAGCCTCAGGGCATCTCTTGTCCTTATCTAAACAAAAGTCTTCTCTGAAAACCTTAGTCATGCAAGTTATGGCATGAAATCACCCTTTCAGCAGAAAAATGGTAATTTTGCATCTGGAGTCAAAGGAGGACTGGCTTGGTGTACAAAGCTATTATGTTTCTCAGATCCAATCACCCTTAGTAATTTGGGATCAACTCACAGATCAGTCTATAAGGGTTTTTTTTTTTCCAATGCAGGTATAAATCCCACTGAAGCTGTACCTGGATTTTCTTTTGGGTCCTGCTGGCATATAAATTCTATGTACTGTTATTTGCCTTCTCTGCGGAAGGCATAAGAAAGATGACAGACAAAAGAAATCAAATGAGAATGACCTGCAAATAAATGTAAGTTTGCAACACTGGATCATTGTACTGTGATTAAGGTGAGGAGGAGGAAATGGGTGTTTCGGAGAAAAGCAGGGAGTTTGCACAGGGCAACGTGCTGTCGATGCAGTTTTTGTGAACACTTCCAGTTGTTGTGGTGGGTAAATTAAAAATGAAAAAAACTATGTTGCATGTGATTATCAATTGCTACCTTTTGTTTTTCCAAATTTGGTGCAGAGGAACAGATGTATCTTCCCTCTGCATAGTTTGGTGATTCTTCTGCTCCTTGATGCCAGATGTCTGTGCGCCCGCACACAGAATATTTTTGCAGACCAAGAAGAGGAGGAGGGAGCTGTGTGCCCTGTTTGGGCTGTGTCTGCACAGTTCTAGCTGGGCTGTGGAGGATGCAGGTAGGTAAGCAGATACAGCTATCTCCTGGGAAACAAATCTGTGTGCGAGAATCCTTTTCCAGTAAGAGAAACTTCTGTGGGTTCCTCAGTTTGTGTAGCATTAACTTGCACCGTTCACATTGAAGAGGGTGTTAAAACAGTCCTTAAAAATAATTACATACAATGATCCTTTTCTTTGTCTTCATGCTTTAAAAATAACTTATTTGTCCTTATGAGCTCAGGCACAAGGCAGAACTGGGCTGAGTCTTCCTTTAAATAATCCTGCTGTCAGCCGGTTGCGTTGTTCCCCCCAGTCTGTGTGAGCAGCAGTCTAAAGGCTTGGTTTCCCCTTGCTGATATAATTTAAATATGAAGCCTCTTCTGTGCGTTGTCTTGAGCAGCCCTGTCCCCGTGTGGGGTGGCGGGGTGCCAGGCAGAGGTGGCCAGGTTCCACCCTGGGGGTGGCCGCCGCTCGCTGAGGCAGCCCACTGCGGGAAGGGGACTGTGCCCCAGGGCTCGTTTCTGGGGCAGGAGGAGACCAGGACAACCGTTCTGGCTGGCTGAGAAAGAGGAGGTGGCCACTGTGTGACCTAAGGGGTGGCTGTTGTTGTCTGTAATGGCTTTTTTACTTTTTTCGTTTCCTGATACTTCTGCAGTGTGCATTACTCCATGGAAGAGATCCTGTAGTATCGTCTCCCTCCCTGTTGCAGACAGACAGTAACTGGTAAGCCTTGATTTCTTTCCTTAATTACAGTGCCTCGGTGCAAAACTTCGAGATGATCTTTAAAATGCTGCTGGTTATTAATAATGGCACACTCTGCTTGCAGTGTTATTTCTTGACATTACTTCCACCTTTTTTTTCCTTCTTGGAGAGGTGAAAAGTAAGCCTGTATAGTTTTCCTCATTTTTAGGTTTTAAGTAATATTATGATGTTTCTGCTTTAATTTTAAATGTTTACGTTCCCGCTCACTGGAGACCTGATGCCCCATCCCCTCCTACAATCCCCAAATGCATGGGGGTGCCGAAAATGCTCTTCATACTTCTCACTTCACTGTTTACGATGCTGGGCAGTGATGCATTCAGATTATCACTGCGTGGGTAAAATAATACTCACTTCTTCACTTACATGCTATTACTGCGCCTCAGAGAGCCCTGTCACTTAGATTGCTCAGGGGAAAGTCAATGACATACTGTCTTTTGATTTAAAATACAAACTGTTACATAGAGATTTAAAAGATACCATAATTTATTTTGAAACGGCCTGAGATGTGCTGGTACTTTTTTGATTGTTTTATTAGACTTTGATCTTTTTCCATCTAGCTTTTATTCCCCAAACCTACCAAATGATCACGATTTACTTTGGACGTCTGTTAAATGGTGGGCTGTCTGGGGAACAAAGCAAGGGAGCTGCAGTCCTGATGGGAATATTGAAGGAGAGCAGTGAAACCGACTGCAATCTCCTGACAACACGGTAATTGAGCCGCACTGCTTTCCTGCAGTTCCTCTAGCTTTCATGGTTTTTCATGTAAATGTGTGCATCTCTGGACACGTTCTGATTAACTGATGTTATTAAATATATTTATCTTGTTTAAGACCACCTCAAGCCTTTCCCTTCCAGATCTATTGCTTTGCTTTTTTTTTTTTTTCCAACAAGAACAATTCTGGAACACGAGCAGGAGCACTGACAGGGTGCTGGGACCTGTTTGATCGCCCCACCCACAAACACTGAGGTATTTCTGTTTTCAGCTGTCACTATTAGTGTATTCTCAGTTCTCCTCTCCACCCCCAGTTGCAACCAGTACTAAAAAAGTGTTTTCATTCTTTCCTAGCAGTTGAAGCAAACCCTGCTGCATTTTAGCTTCCTCCTGCAGGACAGATTTACGCACTGTGGTTATCCTGCGGTTGCTGCACGCTAGTTAAAGGTGCTGCTCCCTAATCTAATGACACAGAAATCCCTGATGTGTATGAAAACATTCTGTTCTCCTATTTTCAAGAACAACTCCTGTTTTAGCCCCTCGCTAATTTCGTGAATATGGGTTCAGTCTGCTGCAAGGGAGCTTTCAAACAATGTGTGTCAAGCTAGGTTGTTAAACTATACCCACCGTATTTGGATTTTGGCAGTTGTGATGACCAGGAGCACAGAGGTGGTATTCCCGTTTGAAGACCAATAGGTATTTACCTGTGAAGTAAGAGTGAGTATCTAGGGTTCTCAATTGTTTGATGGCATTGCAAAAAGCACACTGCAAGTCAGTAAGTTTTACCTGAGTAAAGATTATTGAAATCCTTACGGAAAGATGCTCTAAGGGTGATGATGTTTAATACCATTAAATACACAGCGGAGATACTGACATCTGGTCTATTTGTACCTCAAGAACAAACTACAACCCGAATAGGGTGTTCAAACATAGTATTCAAGACAATTTCTAAGTGAATCACAACATCAGTCCTCACAAAGTGTCTAAGAAACAGCGCGTGTTTAGACACTGGTCACAAAACAAGCAGTGCTGTGTCTCAGCCTTGAAACAGTCTGTGCTCTGCTTTTGCATTCATAAGCTTTGTTATGGCCACAGTANCAACATCAGTCCTCACAAAGTGTCTAAGAAACAGCGCGTGTTTAGACACTGGTCACAAAACAAGCAGTGCTGTGTCTCAGCCTTGAAACAGTCTGTGCTCTGCTTTCGCATTCACAAGCTTTGTTATGGCCACAGTAGGAAGTTTAAGAGCATACAGGGCAGGAAAAAAAAAATCATTTTTTGCTTATAATTTTACAAGTGCATGGATCACTTGTGTAGGAGTGCTCAAATGACTGAGAGCTGGGAACTGGGATTGGGAGTGCTGACTCCCTCCGACTGCTCTAACTCTCCGTCAAGCCAGATCATTTTGTATCTGGACTTCAGTATAATGTTGAGTCAGAGATGACAGCAACAGAACTCCTTCATGAGTCTTCTGCTTAATCCTGCTCCAGACGGAGGGCTCTTCCTTTTGTATTATTAGTCAGACTGTTAGCTCCATTGACTTGCTCTTCGATGTGTTGGTGGTGGTTGTTTTCTTTTAATCTAAATTAGGTTCTTTTTTCTTTGCTTTCAATGCTTGTGGCAGTGGCATTTTCAGCCGAAGCAAGAATTTTCTAACTCTGCAGGTTAGCCCTGGCTTGTGCCACACTCAAGCAGGTTACTTCCAGTCCTAAAGGGAAAACTGGCTGGGAGGTTTCCCATGAAGAAGTTGATCTAATCCATTCAGGCTGGTA
Organism: Steatornis caripensis; assembly: GCA_013398225.1. NCBI lineage: Eukaryota > Metazoa > Chordata > Aves > Caprimulgiformes > Steatornithidae > Steatornis > Steatornis caripensis. The sequence continues at coordinate 1,161,523 of VZSC01008472.1, read as the reverse complement.
AAAGACTTGCGTGAGCTTTGAAATGTGCTGGACTGTGCCTTACAAGTAATACATGTTACTTATAGACTAAGGCAACAATACTTTAAAGTGAGGATGGGTATCTAGAGGTTGCTAAGACTGTGACCCAAGAAGCTCTCCTAGTAGCTGCTAGAAATTTCTATAGTGAAATCCCAAACCCTGTGAGATATTCCAGGCCTTGCTGCCAACCTGAAACCTGAGTTAGGGTTCTGGAGGTCTATGAAACTTTCAAGAGAACCGTGGGCAGTTTTTAGTTTCAGCCGAGTTGTGCAGTGGTGCCATAGGTTCATTTAAATGCTGAATATGTGGAAATGAGCTCCTCTCCTTCCATGTGAATGTTAATTTAGTACACTTTGTTTAGCTGCGATGGCAACACAGTTTTTTGGAAACGTTCTGTGTGCATTAGTCATCAATATCTGAGCGATGTTTCTATTGTGCTCATCTGCCAATGGTCCTAAAAAGCATTAGCAATTCATCTATTCCAGCTGGGACAAGAAAGACTGACAAAGTGCAGTGCTGTGTTGAAAAGCGACTAAAAATGGAATCATAGGGCATGTTTATTGTATTTTCGTGACTGCGGCAGTTAGGGACTGATTTGCTAGCATACTGCAGCATTTGGGATTACCGCTGTGGGCTGTCCTGTTTTATCCCCTGGGACTTCTTCACTGAAAGGGTTGTCAGGCATCGGAACAGGCTGCCCAGGGAAGTGATTGAGTCACCACCCCTGGAGGTATTTAAAAGATGTGTAGATGTGGTGGACTTGGCAGTGCCAGGTTAACAGTTGGACTTGTTGATCTTAAAGAACTTTTCCAACCAAAACGATTCTATGACTCAATCCGAAGTCTACTCTTCTGAACCCCTGTGGAGGATCAGCCTCTGATAGTTGGACTGATGAGGAGGAGAGAGCTATATTCGCATCCGGCTACCTGGCGTGATGCTTGTTTTACTTTGACAACCTGCTGCTAGGGTGACAATCCTTGGTAAAGTTGAGGAGTTAGCATGTGTAGCACGGCATACTTACTGGTTCAGACTGAAAGGATCATGTCGGGAAGAAGGATGAACTCACAATTAAGGTCCTGAGCTAGAACTTCATGAATCTGTTTGACTTCTGCCATGAGATCCTTGCTTGACCTTGTGCTCAAGGTCACACCAGAGGTAGTTTCCATCTGCAGAGTGGAAATATTATTTCTCCATCTGCCTTTGTTTCTCTACATAAATAATGAGCGAGGAGGGGTCTTCAATCAGCGGAATGTGAGAGGTCTCACAAAGCTAACTTCAGCTGAGTAGGACTAGTTTTTGTAGTGTCTGTATCTAATAGGCTCTTCCAGAGGCTGAATGGGAGCTGCTAAATGGCAATCCCTGCTCTGAATTGCCTTGGTTATTTAGCCTTTGAGAATCCCCCTTTTTCTATCACACTTACACAGAAAGCCCTGTCCACCATGGTTTTGAATGCTACTGCATTTTTGCCATCTGTTTTCAAGACAGTCACCCTGGAGAGAGACAACTCTCTTCTCCACTGCAGTCTGTGCCCTGCCTGGTGCTTCTACAGTGGTGCCTGTGCTGCTGATACTCCTGAGCACCTGCTTGCAGATGAGTTGATTTATCTGTAATTTGTCAAGAGGGAAACAAGGAACACAAAAATTCTGCAGAGCAATGATGCCCTGCGTCTCCTCCTGGGTAGGATTGCCCTAGCTGACTGCTCCATCATATGCTTATGAGGAGGGGAACTGAGACTGGAGGTTTTTAAGGTCAGTGCCATGTATTCAGAGCAAGAATAGGAGGTCTGACCTTTTTCAAATGGTAAGCTTTGTCAGTGCTCCCAATGGGATTTTTCCCCAGGTGACTGCTTAAATGTCACTTGTGGTAAACCAGGGGATTGGAAGCGCTACAGACTTCCCTTTCTCCTTCACGAGGCAGGACTTAAAGCTCCTAATGAGGTTATATGTTTTTCTGAAGTTGAAAACATATCAGAGAAGTGAATAGAAATGTATTTTTTCATATTGTACCTGTCCTGTGAAAGCCATAGTTCTTGAAGATGTCTGTATCTTTAGCAATGCAAAAAAAAAAAATCCTGTATAGCTACAATTAACACTGCAGCAATAACTCAGTGGCATACATTCCTTGTGTTTATTGATTAGCGAACAAGTCCCCTGGGGTTTACATTTCTTCCAACACATTTGGTTCCAGCCGAATACCTGCAGTGTGCATTGATCTAAGCGTGTGATTTCTCTTAAATATCAGCCATCCTGTCCTATCGCATCACATCTGTATGTGCTATTGTAACTGTGCAAAAGCAAGTGGCTGAAAATGAAAAATCACCACGTGAAAAATGAAAGGGCACCTGTTCCAGTCTCTGTTGACATCCATGAGGCCTCTCTGTCACATTGAGGTTACACCTGCATAATTCACTTGGCTTCAATAGAGTGGCTTCTGATTTATATTTGCATGTGTGAGGAGAAACTCAAGTCCCCCAGGGGCTATGGCAGCTCAGTGCTTCAAAGAATCAGGACCAGATACAGAGTTCAAAGTGAATGGATGCTTATTTCTTTACAGCTTTTGTTTTCTTTGTGAGCATGAACTACAGATCATTGCACAGGCATTTCCAGTATAGGTGTGGCTGCAGTAATTACTGCTTATTCTTTTGAAGGAACCTGCACTTACAAAAAGAGCAGGATATGAAAGCAGATGAACACGCTGTCTAAAAGAATCCAATGTGACCAGCTGAAGCTCAAAGATTACGAACAGTGGGATGGGTTGCTTGGCACGACAAGGGCTTCAGCACATGCTGTGCTTGGTGGGTTACTGGAAGATGTAGGTGCTTGCTCAAAGTGCCCTTCCATGGCTCAGCACGCTGTCTGAGCAAATGCTTTACACTGATGCTGAAGGGGACAGTGCAGGTGGTGAGGACAGAGGCAAAGGGAAGATGGAGGTGAAGGAGAAGGAAGGCTATGGGGAGAGCGGTGTTAGTGCTGGAGGAGTAATGAGCTGGATTTGTTTCAGCTCATCGGCCTCTAATCTATTTTGAAGCTGATATTAAAGTATGAAATAGCATGTGGCAAGGAGGATGGATAGATACAGGCAAGCTTTCAAACCAGTGTCGAGGTGCAGGCTAATTCTGCATTTCTATTCAGAGTTGTGCAGCACAGGCTGCATGTGGAAGAGTGAGAAGAGGCTGATAAGCAAACCAGGGAGCATTAATACATCAGCAGTGGGGAATTTCTTCTTTCAACTGCATGATGTGTTGGTCCTAACCAAGCATAAACATTCCCCACAAACAGTGCTGCATTTGCTTTCATCTGCCCCATACGGCCTCACACAAAACTTTCTAGGAAGGGTCGTGTTGGGAGGGCTCTGGCTGTGCTGCTCGGAACACAAAGTGGGCCGGTCCTGCTAACTGCAGAGCTGTTCTGTCAGGGCTCCAGTACCCGAGCTCTCCTTGCTACCAGCCTACACGGGTGAGCTATCGACCCCTCAACTTTCCCCCCAACTCTACTCTTCCGTAATTTAAGAAAAAGTGTGCCTCCCTTTGCTCTTGGGGACACGGTCTCACCGTCACTGTTTTTGACAAAGACGTGAAGAAACGTCTGTCTTTTTCTAAAATGCAGCTTTTCTTTATCGTACGCCAATTTTTAGTGGATACTGCAGCAGCAATGGTGAAAAAGGCTGCAGCAGGACTGCAGATCAGGGTGTTGCTCTTGTTAAAAGACAGGGCTGAGACTTTGGTGGCAGGAGGGTTGGATGCAGAAAGTGGAGAGGGTTTGACCCCAAGCTTGCTCAGCCCTGCTCATCCAGAGCGATCACAGCTGTTGCTTTGGGCTGTGGAATAAGAAGCAGTCTCCGAGGTTCATTAGGCCCTTGCCTATTAAGGGATTTAAAAACAAGGGTCAGGACCTTGAAACAGATCTGTCGGCTGGGAGGGAGCGGAGTATGTGTGCTATCTGTGCAGTGAGGGGAGCAAGTTTGGTTCAGCTCCAAGTGGATCAGTGCCTGTAGTACAAAACCACCTGGAATTAATTGAAAACACTAGTGGCCATTTTCCGTACAGAGACTGGGAACACACTGCCCTTATCCCCTGGTTATGCTGGTGGAGGCATGTGTGGGAGGTTTATGCTGACACTTCCCACACTGTATGTGCTTTGTAAACTTGCATTTCCAAGGCTGTCAAGACAAAGTCTTTCGTTGCGATTACAGACATGTTGTATTTTCTTGTAATAGAGTTGCATGCATTTATTTTCACTCTAACCATACTGTCCCAACAAGAAGGCACTGCTTAGAATGAAGACTACTTACACTCAGATGCTGCTTTTCTGCTCTTAAGTATCTCTCTCTTTCTCCAGAGGCCACATCCATGGCAGAGTAACTATGGTGCGATATGGGACTTTACTCCTCAAACCGATGGAGATGAAGCCCACCGGTAAACCATCTCAGGTTTGGCCAGGATTTCAAAGTGAATTCCAAAGAATTAGAAAGATTGATTGGTTTGCTTCTGATGAACATTGTCCTTTGCTTCCTTTCTGTTCTTTGGCTTATGAATACGAAAGAGTATCTGGCAGAAAGAATATTTGTTCACAGCTGATGACTTTTTGTGGTCCCTTAAGAAAGGCTCTACGCTCTTTGCTGATGAGGCTGTTGACATTTTAGCATATGGAACAAAGTTAGGATGCTCTGGGTATTTGTAAATGTAATCAAGGAGAATTATCCAGATACCCTGTACTTCATTTGAGAAGGACAACTAAATACAACTAATAAAATAAATACATTACAGCATTGATTTTTGTTGGCCTCAGAGTCATGGAGAAGATGAAGGACTTCCTACTCCATGAGGCAGTCATGACTAGAAACCAGGTGGGATTGTAGCTGCAAGTCTGAGCAGTGTAAGGTGGAGAAAGGATCCTTTAGTCAATGTGTAAGGGGAATTGATTGCAACTTGCATTAGAAAAGTAAATTTACGAATGAACTGATCTGTTCTGAAATGCAACTCCTGTTGCATTGTGTGCCTGGGTGAGAGCGAGTGCTATGGCAAAACAGGGTTTGTCATGCAAGTGGCAGAAGAAAGCCACTTGGTTCCAGCTCTGTCAACGGACTGTTGATGGGTATGGGCAGTTTATTCTGCCCTAGATTTTTGGTTCTTTGGCCTGCTCTGTCCTCCCAGCATCTCCCCTGGCTTTTGTCAGGCCATGTTGTTCCTGCAGGAGGACTTTGATTCACCTTTTCTCTGTGGAGTTGGGCCTTTCCTCTTTGTCCTCCACCTTTGGCAGTTGTTGCTGAATGCCCCTGGCATCACTAAACTTTCTGACCAGAATGGCAGAGACATCTCTCTTCTCTCCGGTGCAGCCAGTTTTCCCAGGGCTGGTGCTCCTGTTTCAATTAGTGCAGGTTTTCCCATGTGCAGTATGATGATGTCTGGATGATAACTGGTACTGCAGCTCATACATATACAGATATAGCTGCTGGACCAGTAATTCTTCTGTCTCCATTTCAGCTTATATGACATAAGTCTAAATTGAATCTCAGAAAAATGAGGTTCCAGGTCCAAGAAGTAGGGTAATGATTAGAATTGGTTTTTCTACTGTTTTGTGTTGTTCCACCCAGGTGTGGTGGTTTTCTCCTCACCTCAGAGGAGGTAGGGGCTATGTTCTTTGAGGGGAAATTCCAGTTTGGGGTAATGCAAATGAAAACACCATGTATGTCCTTTTTCATTCAAATTACATACAAAAACTTGGTGATACGAGACATGAGCAAAGGCAGAACAGAGCCTAGAGTCTTTAATCTTTAAAATCTATTTTACATGATTAAAAGGATCCTGCCTGGAAAAGCAAGACTGGCTATTTATATCTCCATTCTTCTCCCCCTTGCTCCCCCCCTCTTTTTTTCCCAGAAAATACTGCACAGTCTTTCACATCTGAAAGACCACGGCTGGCTGCCATTAATTTTAATGCTAAATCCTCATCAGCATTTCAAAACATTATGAAAATGTCTAAGAAACTGTCTTCTAGTAGCTTGAAAATATCGCAGGCAGCAACCTAAATAATAACTGTAAGTGCCCTGGTAAGTACAAGAGCACATGCTGGAAAGGAATAGAGAAAAATAAAAGGCTTTAGACCACCAAGCAAACGTCAGTTCTACAAAGCGGGCGTAAATGGATTGCAGAATTTCATGGATGCTGAGAGTTTGAATTACTGACTGAGCTACACCTCACAGAAAATGTGGTTTTCTTTTTTAGAGAATGCATCCAATATTGAACGCTACTGTTTGCTGTGCAGTCTGCTCTGTGGACAAATACATAAATAACCTTACATGTAGGGTTCTGTTTAGGCTGACAAATGCAATTAAATGAGTTGAATATGGCCAGGACCCCAATAATAGCGCTCTATTGCACTGCATTGGTGAAGATGATGGATGCCAATTAAATTGAAATCAATGGTCATAGGTTAAACGAATGATGACTCTGATCAAAGCACTCTTCCTGCAGCAAAGCACTAAACCTGTCCTAAACTTAAATATGTGTTTTTAAGCCCTGCTTACAATTGAGGATGTGCTTAAGTAATTTTTTGCTTAGGGAAGGGCTGGACCGTGCATTTTCATGTTTATTTTTTGATTGGAAATATCCGTGCTTACCTAGTTCTCTATGGATGGGTTTCGTGGAGACAGTTATGCATATGCCAAATTTCACTAGGGTTTAGGGACGTGCTATTGCTGTCTCATGCTTGTTTGTATTTATAGTGCTTCAGCAGGCTTGGGAACTATATAAGGATTTCAAAAGCTCATGCTATTTCTGCTTTCATTGATGATGCTTTCACTGAAGCTCTACCCTTGCAATGGGTTGCCCGCAGAGGGCTGGTGAGTGGTCCTTCTGCCGTGGTAGTGAGATGCTGCCAGTTGAAGATGATTATCCATATCATTATTTTTGCAACAGTGATACTTTTTTTTTGGCTTTGAATGTTTTTAAGCATTGCCAAGTCTTTCTGTTTCTGTAAGAATTAAAGTGAACTTTTTAGTTTTCTTTTTGAGAGCTGCAAACCCATAGCCCCATTTTAATAATAATTAAGAAAAAGAAAGACATGTAATGTTTAAAGGGGGAAAATAAACCTTACTGTTTTTCCCAGTTTGCATAGGAGCTGATACACGAACTTTCTCCAAGCAAATAGAGTCAAAATCTCAACTTTGCTTGGAAATCCTACGGTTTGGGGGAAAATGTAGAGTCAAAAACAAAGGCAGAAACGGGAAACTTTCATCAGCCTCTGTGCTGCTTTTCCTCTCTTTGGTTAAACACCAGGTTTAAGTATCATCAACAATGTGAATTCTGAAGAATACAAGAGAATGCACTTCAGGTTAGAAAGCTTATCTTTTATTCAGGTATTAAAAAAAAAAGCGCCACTAGACTATTCTTGAAATAAATCACTGAGAGGGTTTCACAGAGGCTGGAGGTGCACACTACATTTTTCATTGCCAGCTCCTTGTAGCCAAGGTACGTTGTCAAGACTAACCTTGGAAAAGCACTTCTGTCTCTTCTTCCTGCATAGCTCTCCATGTTGGCATCATTAATGTTGATGGCTATAATTGACCACAAAGAGCAGACCTTTAGTCTCTACCTGATCTTTCAGAGTGTTTATACACTGCTAGCCTGACCACACAGCAGACTAATGAGCATTACACTTGACAAATATTGTCATGCCTAAACAGGAGATAGTGCTTCTGCTAAGACAAGCAGAGAGCCTGGGGGCATGTCATGCTCAAATAGGAAAGTTAAGAATTAATATTAATTCTCTTCCACTCACTAGAGGCCCGATACAGATCCCTAATGTCAGTTAAGTCTTTCCACTATGAGCTTTGCATCTCTCCTATGAAGCAGCTTTTTAAGAGAGAATACAAACAAATAGTATAATAACAAATTTGATAGTAATAACAGATGATGTGAACTTCTCTTCAGCTAGGATCAGGACTGTTCCTGTAGCTGGATGAGGTGCTGATTTGAGATGGAAAAAGCCAAGGTCCTAATTCCTTCTAGATCTAAATATTCACTCTTGATACATGTTGAATAGGACTCCGAATTTCATGTGCTAGAGCAAAACATGACAAGAAATCTAGAAGAAATGAGAACCTGTCATTTTTATTTGCGTTGAGCCTGTCACGTAAAACTCTGCACGGCTGCTGTGTACGGTTTGCTTGCAGAGCTTCAGGGGAACCCCGTCTCTGCCCACGCCAAGCCTGCTCATAACTCCTAGGTAATGCTAGCACCCTGTGTCGCTGAGCTGCCTTCTCCCTGCTATGTACGTGCGTTTTTCTTGATTATAAACAGCATTAAAAGTTTTACTGACCTTTTGAGGTTCTCTTTCTAGATGCTGTAATCTATTTTGGTTTATATAATTTAATATAGAGAGCAATTATTGTGAAATGAATGACATTACAAATTACGATTTTGTCTAGGTATCTCTTTGGTCTGTTTACCTGGCGTCTAGGCCTCGCTGTGGGATTTTTGGTCATGATTTACCATGATTTACTCAACTACCGTATCCTTTTTATTTTTTTCTGACAGACTCCTTGATATCAGGAAGTCAGATATTCCTGAAGTTTTGGGTTAAGTTAAATATAATTTTGCAATACAGCAGAACATGATGCTAAATAGATGGGGCAGCCAGATTTCCAGTCTGCGGCTGAGACCCGAACCTGCCATGCTGGTGCTTGCTTTTTTGCTTTACAAACTCCCTTGTGCTCAGAAAGCTTGTAACTTTGTTGAATAGCTGAGCCAGCTGGACTTTCAAGGGTGCTCTCGTGGTCCGCTCTCCTCTCCCTGGCCCCAGTGTGTGTGTGTGCACATCTGAGACCAGCATTGCCTGGGCGTGCTATTTTAAGTATCTGAGTCTATCTGCTATACACATATCAATTCTGTCTTTTATCATCTCTCTTCCAGGTCTGAAGTGCACCACCATAACCTCACGCTCTTGACTAACTCCTGCATGCGTGCTGGCTGCAGGCGGAGCTTGGATGCTCGGGACTTTGGGCAAGCGCCGCCTTTGCGGGCTGCCTTCGGGAAAGGACTGGAGCAGCGTTTCTAGCTGGGGAGGGCAGCTCTCTGCTGACTTGCTGTTTGTTGGAACCTTGTGCTTTAGCAATGTGATCTTGTAAGACAAAGAATTGCTGATTGGTCCTGTCACCAGAGACTGATCTAGGTCAGCAGAACGTAGCCAACCCCACTGAAACGGGTGGGAGTGTGCCACCAGACTGCCGCTAAGTCCTTTGGAAGGTTGTCCTGTTGACAGGAGAAGATTTACTGGGAAACATATCCAGGGCCAAGTCAAATTGAGCCAACAGTTGCAAGTGGATCTGTTTAGGTCAGGCTTAAACGCAGCCCAGAGTATTGGCCTGCCTTAACTGCAAGCAGTGCTTCAGCTGCTGGTGCAGAATTGCTTGTCAGCAGTGTGAGAGGGCACAGTCCCAAGCCACAGTGAGCATGCAGGCTTGCCACATTTGGTGTGCAGTTGTTCTGCGGCATTCCTGTCTCAAACGTACACCACATGCTGTGTAAATCCCTCTGGGACAGATGTGATCCTTTGCGTCAGGATCTGCTGATTTNGGCTTGCCACGTTTGGTGTGCAGTTGTTCTGCGGCGTTCCTGTCTCAAACGTACACCACATGCTGTGTAAATCCCTCTGGGACAGATGTGATCCTTTGCGTCAGGATCTGCTAATTTTGCTTTCAGAATTTTTTGGGCTAAATGGGGAGGGGAAAAAAAGGGTAGCTTGTTATCTAAAACAGCGAGGACTCTTTGCAGTGCTGGAAAGCAGGTGCAGGGAATGCTTTCCACTAGATTTGCTCACTTCCCTGTGGGAAGGACATGCTCAATGTCCTCATCACAGCCCCCAGATCCTCAGGAGACATGGCCAGGCCCTCAAACCACACTGAGGTGCACACTGTGCAGGAATTGAGCTGTGCATCCTCTTAAGACTGGCTTGATCCATGATGCGTTGCCATCAGCAAGACCCCAGTGGGAACCGCTGCAGACACGGCAGTGTTCTGCTTCCTCTGCAGAGAGGCTCTAAGCTGCCAGGGCAGTTTTTAATCTCAACATCACCTAGTTGCTTTCACCTGTGTACTATTAAACTACTAATATATCGGGGGAAAAAGTCATCCAGGAGAGTGTCTTAGGAATACTTAAATGAGGTACTGTGTTATCCTCGGCAAAATATTATTGTTATTAAATGTTCCCACCAGATACTTGGACAGCTTGCATTACAACTGCAAAGCTAACATTTCATTATAGGAAGATATATATTCATAATGGATTGCAATTTACCAAAATACACAGAGGGCCCCAGATTTGTCAGTGTGCATTTGCACTGCAAGAAATACGTCTCACTAAAAACCAGATGTCAAAATTAACAGTAGAGCTTTCGCAATGTAGGGAAGAAAGCTGACATTTCAGAGCTGGCAGTCCAGCTGTGTTAACGGCGTCAGGGAGCCTTCGTGTTATTAAGTACAATGTTTAGCGGTAGAACTGCATCGGGAGCTTATTTAAATTGTAAGTGTTGGGAAAATCACTACAGTGTGTTGGTGGCAGCAGTTGTAATCAGGTGAGACACTCGATCCCCTCCTTCCACCAATATTTTCTCTCTTTCCATTCACTTGCCATGTTCCTGTATAGCAAAATTTCCAGCAGTTGTAACAATCACTTCAGTTCTGAGGAAATTGCTGGGGGATCGTTGTCAGGGTCACGTTTTGGAGAGAGATGGAGGAAACAGGCATTTGAAAGCTCTTGTAAATGTCTGAGTAACTGTTCTGAAATGTAAATTATTGATACATACCCTCCTATTTTCTAATGTGCTTTATATTCCTGGTAATTTAACCTAGTTTTCAGGGTATTTTTATCTGTAGCTTTCTAGAACCTATATTACCCGTGTATTTTATCTCATCTTTCTCCTGTTCTTAGATGTTAGGTAGTGAGTTAGGGCACTGATTAGCTTGACTTGGCATAGCTTTCTGTCAGGGGAAAAAGGGTGCACGTTTTAAAAAGTGAACATAATTAACCGCTGGAGCAACCTGAGCACTGGTGAATTCTCCAGTACTAGCAATAGCAATGTCAGGAGGTAAGATTTCCTAAGAGAGACATCTCTGGTTTTCCCCTGGCATTAATTTTTGGAAGCCCTATGACCTGTCTGACGTGGAAGGTGGATGATCTTTGATGGTCCGTCATGTCTTGGGAGTTCCCAAACCTGGTGCTTGGCCACTGTGTGCTCTTGCTTGCAGGAAAGGATGGGAGGAAGCACTTGGTCACACATGCAGGGTCTGTACCTTGAGGAGTGTGTACTGTGGAGCTGGAGATCTGTATCTCGGGTCACATCATACTAAGGGCGATGAATTACCTGCGAAGTGGTGGGTAATCTTGGCTCCTGGAAGGCCCACGGGGATTCTAATCGCTGATTGAAATGTGGATTGCAGTGTTACAGAGCCTCCAAATGTACTCGCTAGAGCAGGTGCTGCATCAAAGGGTGCTGATATGGAGTTAGCCTGCTCCTTGGGGAAATGGGAGAAGGAAGATGCTCTGGGAACCCTCTCTGGGGATGCTGCTGGGTGCAGGGGTGCAGCCCCCAGGAGAGCATCCCCTCCCTGCTGAGCTGAGAGGCAGGATGGGGCCAGGCACCCAGAAAAAAAGAAAAGAGGATGGAAATATGGGAGAAATGCTCTCGGGGGACCCCGTGGGCGTCAGTATCCCACTGATAATAAGACTTAGTGTATTTTTCTGTGGGCGCTGTCCTGGTCCTGGCCACTTGTACTGGAGTACCCCCAGAGAAGCAGCCTTGCTGGTGAGGCTTTGTCAGGTGGGGAAAAACATCCCCTTTTATAGGCAGAAGGAAGGCCCGAGTCACCTGCGGACAAGCGAGGTATAAATTTCAAGGCAAGGTCATATCTCCTCTTTAAAATTCACACTGATAGAGATTGCTGCTGACCCCAGCAGCATTATGTGACCTTATCTACCACACAGATATTTTCCTGAGGTTTTCTATCGGAGGCAGGCCTGCAGCTCGAAGGGCGAGCGTGGGGGCAATGCCGAGGTTTGAACCCACCGATGCTGAGCGGAGGTGGCTGCTGGGGCAGGTACAAAGTGCTCTGCATGGCTGGCTGGGGGAAATAAGGGGAGGAACATCTAGAGGTAAACAGCTCCCCAGAGCCAGCACAGAGATGCTCAGCTCTCTTCAGTAACTCGTTTGAGCATGGTCTCGAGTGTCTGTTGCTATGTTTTGCTGATCGGGGGCCCAGCAGAGGAAGAAGTCCTTAGGCAAAACACAGTGTATAAATACTCTGCTGTGAGTGTAACTAAGGCCGTGGCACTGTCACACGACGCAGTCAGCAATAAATAGGTTACTGAATGAGAGAGAATCTCTGCTGTATTTCAGATGTGACCGAGCTACATGTACAAAACGTCCTTTGAAATACCAGCTGTGTCTGCGTTATCTTCCTCTGAGAGATAAGCAATTACGAGAATGTTATAATGATTTCTTTTTTTAAAAAAAGTGGGTCTAAACAGCAATTGCTTTTTAGTGCAGGAGATGTTTAAACATCAGCACCTTGAATTGATTAAAAAACCTGTACTGATAGTGCAATATTATAGCTTGTGATTTGCGCTGAATGGCGCAATGAATCACGATGAAAGGCTGGAGAGGCGATTTCTGATGGGACCCTCTGAAACATCGATGGCTCTGCAATGGTGTGTTCACTTCACAAAGAAGTTGGCACTTGTATAAAACTTCGCATTGCTGGGGAATTAATGCTAGCGTGGTTTTAGTGGCGTGTTTTTGTTCATTAATGGTGAACGCCGGAATACCTTGCTTTGCTGAAGGGCCTCTTAGGAGAGCCGTGTTTCTAAGGGATACTCTGCGTTCCTCTGCACACTGATCTTTGCTGTACTTCTACTTGGAAGGATTTTGAATATCACACTTTTAGAAAATTTACATTTCTCCTGAAATTGCTAGTCATAGCAATTAAATATATTTTTCAGACTTTCCCAAATGCAAAATAGATTTCTTCCACTTGGATAGCTAACTGTTAGAAAACACTGTCTCAGCTAACAGGTAATATCAGTGAATCCTTGGATCATAGAATAATTTGTGTCTTCTCCTTGAATCACCAGGCAATTTATTTATTCAAGCCTTCTTGGAATCTGTTCCCTTGCAACACCTAACTCCAGTGTTATTTTATGAGTAGGGTTAGCTGAGAGATGCTTACAGTTTAAGTGTGTTCATGTATCTAACGGGCAGTGTCAGGATGCATGTTGCTGTAAGCAGATGGAGCAGCTACCAAGCTGAGCTGGGCTCTTTCACTCTGTTGTTCTAATTCCTTTTTGTGCTGTGTATAAAAAAAAAAAAGGGAAAAAAAAAGCACAAAAGGAGGGGCTTCAGTCGCCTGTGCCTCTGAGGTGCACTCTGAGCATCATTAATTTCGCTTCTGCTCGAGGTGGCACTTGGGTCTGGAATCCTTCTGTACCCTGGCTCCTGTAATTAGTCTGCTACCTCGACAATGGGGTCTCAACCATCTAAATCCTTGTCTTCAAGCAAGTACTGACAGCCCCCTCGTGTTAAGTTTTGTAAACACTAATTTGCGACATCTCCTGTGGCTTAAATCAAAGCACTCAAGTAAAAGTAATAATACCACTGTTAAAGTGAATGTTACAGAAGAAAACGCCTGTCACCTGACACTAAATGGATATGACACTGAGCGTGTTTCAGGAGACGTTTCTAATGAGGAGGCGCCGGGGGAAGTAACGCTGCTTTCGCAGCCCTGAAGCTATTGGCTCCGCGGCCTGCTCGGCAGAAAACAAAAAGGAAGAATATTGCTGATTTCAAGTCTGGTTTGCATTTTGCTCAGGTGCACATAAAAAGAGGAGAGTGACCCGGCTCCTGCAAGTCTGCATTTGAATTGCAGCTGTGATTTGCTGATGCATCTGCTCAGAGACCAAAGCCCTGTTTGTGCTACGTGCTGCATCATCAGGGGGCACACAAGTCTCTCCCGGTCCTGTAAAACTTGCCGTTTAGCAGCCAGGGCAGACTGTCACCTGAAATTATGCTTAGAATATACAGTTCTCTCCTATCTGTCTCTCTTCTTTTTTTAACCAGCCTTTTTGTCTGTCTTTTCATATTCACGTTGATTAAATGGAATGCATCATTCTCCTTTTCTGTTTGTAATGCCTTGAACTCTGTCTGGCAATACTGGAAACAATAGAAGCCCTTGAAACCAAAGCTGCAATGTCACGCTGATGTTAATTTTCAAAGAAATTTCTGTAAGCGTTCAGAGTATAACCGTAACACAGACTTCCAAGCAGATAGCTGAGCTGGTTCTACCCATCTGCTGTGTTTAAGAATGTTGAAGGATAAACCAAACCTCTGTTAACATATAAGAAGCCCAAGCAAACTGGGAAGACAGACAGGATTATCAGTAAAGAGAAGCATCATGTGCTCTGAATGCCCATCCCATGGGAGGAGTAGAGAGCAGGGGAAAGTGCCTGGAGGTGTTGCCTGTGTATGTACTCCAGGCTGGGAGCGCACAGGTGTCACCTTGGGCAGTGTGTGGCCAGCATGGAAACCTGCCAGGTGGGCACTGGTCTCATGTACTGACGTTTTGACTTTTTCCGCAGGTGTTTGTCTGAATCTGTGCAATCTAATGGTGTGGAGAGCGGGACCGGAGGGGGAGGGGGAGAGTGGAGAAGGATTAGGAGAAGAGGTGACGTCCAGGGAGCAGTCTGGGCAGCTCAGCTGGAGCTGAAGATAAGGAGCGAAGGTACAAGAAACACCTTTGCATCTGCAGAGTGGGAGGAGGAGGTTGTTTTTCTTCATGTGAACCATGAGGGCGCTTGGGCCTCCTAGAAAGAGCAATGACTGACTGCACAGAGGTACATGGCAAGTGAACGTCGCTGGGCCCTGGGGAGGCTGTTTCCTCTTTTACTTCCCTCAGGTTGCCCAACGGGCGCTGTAAGGACCCTGCTGCTCCGCTCACCCTGACACCTTGCCCTGGAAGGAAGCGACTGCTTTGTGGAGCAGGTGGAAAGGCGCCAGTGCTCACCAGCTGCAGCCCTGGCCCGCGCTCCGCTTCAGCTGAGCGAACGTCAAGGCGAGCTGCTGCGGAGCGTGTGGGGATGGGCACAGCTGGCCCTGGTGGCACGCTGGCAGCTCCCTCTGGTCAGCACAACTGCGCTAATTCCTCTTAGCACGAGGGTTTGACCTTGCAGAGCTGCTCGCGACTCCAAAGGTTGAGGTCTGGTTTGGAGCTGGGGTGCGGAAGAGAGCGGTGCTGTACTCTGGCCACCTCTTCCTGTTTCTAGTGTTCAGTAATCCCTTATTAGAAGGCTGAAAACCTGGAGATGTGCTGTAGTGTCAATAATGTTCCTAATGTCTTTCTTTTCGGTTTTAATATATGTTAACTGGAAAATACACTTTTTTGATTTCTCTGTTCCTTGTGTGCTTGGGGGAAACCCCATCTAGTAAGTCTGAATGCTTCTACCGTGGAAATATTTAGTACCAGCTCTGGCATATTTATCTTGGCTCCCTGATTAGACAATGTGCCAAGCTCTCCTTTGTGGCCTTAATTATCACAACTTCAGGCCAGCGTTGCCTGCTTACAGCATAATCCCACGGCCTAGAGTGAACCCTGAAAATGCTTAATTAAATGACATTCCGCAACAGATTAAGGAGTCAGAAGCCCAAGATAAAGAAAAAGAGAGACTGTGACCATAGGAGTAGCAGGTGTTCTTCCCTTTCAGGATAATGGTCCTGACATGGACCGTTTCATTCTGAGCATATTGAAAAAACAACATTAATTGGTAACAGTTTAGGGTCTGCAGTTGGCTTCTTGCATTTTCAGTGCAAAGGGATTCGGAGACATCTCACCTTGGGCTGGCGCATGAATGGGCTCTGTGGACTCCCACTGATTTATGTCGGCTGAGGATCTGCTCTGTGCTCGGCACACTTCAACTGTCTCCGTAATCGTGTGTGAATGACGGCCTGGTCATGAAGTCTGCTCGTGTGAGCAGATGCTGCCTGCCAGGTTGCAGAGCGTGGCTCGCAGTGCACATGGTGCCATGCCATCTTCCCCCAGCCTGGAGCCTGGCTGTGCCAGAGGACGCCCTCGAGCAGCTTTTACAGCAGTGACCAGAGACTTTCTGCGCTTTGTTTTGGGCACCTGGCTGAGGCCTTTTGGCAAAGTCGGTGGATGCCTTTGCTGCTCTGCAGTTCTGAAATCCAGGGTGAGCGTTAGGGTCAGGCACCACATCTCAGTTGTTTTTTTATTATTTTTAAAAAGGAGAACAAAACCTTCTATATGTAAGAATCACCGTGCAGTTATTTGGAACTCACACAATCAAATTCTGTTAGGGAGTCTCCCAGGAGCCAAAGCCTGCATCTGACTCCAGAAGATCAGCATACACATACAAATGCTGCAGATAATGTTACGTTGCACTGATTAGGGCTCAAATCTTCAGCAAATCTGTTCAGAGAAAGGAAATGACAGTAAGTGGGGCACGTGCAGCACACTGAGCACATCTTATTCAAAGGCCCATCTGTAAAAGCAGTTACTGCTAATATTGTGTTTTATCATATTATTCTTCAATTATTTGCTCCAACAACTCTCTTGTCTTGGCTGAACAAACTGCAGAAGCTAACCTGGAGTGATTTCTTCTTTACAAAGAGAAGTGGATCATGGCTGCGTGTTGTGACGTTTCCTGAGGTTTGGTTTGTATGTCTTCTGTCCTTCTCCAATCCTGTAGCATAATTTCAGCAATTAAACTACAGGCAGGGGCAATGAATTAAATGTCTGTGCTAACCCAGGGAGAGTTATCGGGGGGGGGGAGGTGGGTTTGGGATGTACAGAGCCTGGGTAAGGGTGGTGCCCGTGGTGGGCAGGAGGTGATGTGCCAGGCAGTGCGTCTGCCTGGGGTTTCACCACACAGAGCAGTGGGGGGGAATGCATCTGCCTCCTGCCTCTGGGGACCTGAGCTTTAACTATCTCATCTTACAAGTGAAAAGGACCTTAGTGGTCCCAGCGTAATCCCTGGTGCATATTTTGTCCATGTTACAAAATGTACCACATGTTTTGACACAGCTGGAAGCTTTGGGTGTGTAGAGGCAAGGATTTTTTATATTTGATAGCAGAAGCAAGGTGGATTATTGCTAAACTGCATCAGCTAAGCTGTGCGAGGAAGTGTAGCACGTAATTTCCCTATCTCTGAAATGGAGAAGATTTTTTTTTGCTGAGCAGGGCTAGTCAGGTGGTGAGTTTTTAGCACGAGGACTGTGTCTTACAGCGCTGCACACACTTGCTGCGTGTGCCTAATCTTTTGCCCTGTGACAAGTCCCAATGGGGCGCAGAGCAGCAACCTGGAGCGTGTACCAGCATCAAACCTGCCCTAACCCGGGTCTCCACTGGGGTTCATCTGCACTGCTGAAACCCTTTTGCAGAGAGCCATCGTCTTCCTGAATACTGCATGACTTTACCCAGCACAGTGCATTTACCAACATTAACATTTATCATCTTCTGTTGCAGCTTTCGTTTTTGCAAATGAAAAGAGAGTTTAAAAGAATCAAGTGAAATCTTACAGCAAAAACCTCTTTTTAGGTATTCCATGGAGGAATAACCCAGGGCAATACATGTGGCATAAGGATTTTATTTACCTACAGGTACTTTATGGTCGGAGCCAAGAAGTCTGCACTGATTTCTCTTCAGAGCTTTATATGTTATAAAAAGCATCAGCTTAGATTTGTTTTCTTTATTCTATAATTACTATTGTTCCTCAAACTGGAAACTCATATTGTTTCACTGTGAAGACCTAGTTCTGCAGGGTTTAGCGCGTCCTCTCTTTCTCCCATGACATCTCTAAGTCGTCTGGCAGCACGTAGCTCTTGGATGCTTTGCTCTTCAGCTGGGTGGAAGATCAGCCAGAGTCAAAGCCTGGAGATCTTGCTCCAGCTTAGTCTTCATGAGGCCTGTGTGGGTGTGCAAACTGGGACTCCCCTCAGCTGCAGCAGAGCTTTGTGCGAGTGAAGCCCCAGGCTGAGCGCAGCACGTTGTGCAGATCGCATCTGAAGGTCCTTTTTGCAGTTGGAGCAATATAAAGGTCTTTAGATCCAGTCTTCAGCCTTGAAAGTGCTTCTTTGAAGTCTTTGGGTCTTCATGTGTCCTCCAGACTTTCATTTAATGTAGTATTTTGTTTTGGTAGGATTTTTTTGTTTTTTAAGATTTCAGGTAAGATTTCAACGAGCTGAGTACGTATCAAAGTACAAAATACTTGCTTGAGTCTTAATCAATCCAAACTGTTCTCTTAAGAAGGAAAAATAAAGGCTACTAAAGCAGGCCAGACACAAAACAGCAGATGTTTCTCTTTATTGTCAGAACAGCAATCTTTATTAAATACCAAAGAAAGCCCTGTAAATCCAGGAAGGCTGTTGAGTCTGTGCTGAGGACACCTCTTCCTCAGGCCAAACAGTGCTTTCCAAGTCATTTGTTTTTCCTGCTGATCCTTCAATGGTATTTCTGTGACATAAAAGCAATAGGGAAAATGAATATTTAACTGTGGAAATAACCCAATAGTTTTAAACTTTACAAGCAAAAGTGGAAAGTGAGGGAAAGAGCGGAGAAGATGCCTTTCACACCCATGCTGTCTTCTCCTTGGTGCGAGAACTAATGGCGGGGCCATTCCAGGGGGCACCCAGAGATGCCCCAAATTCAGCAGTGGACTGGTGAGCCTAGTTGTGACAGTTAGTGGTGTATCTTCTCCCAAGAACGTGTCTGGCAAAAAGCAAACAACACATTGTTGCCTGGGAATTGCAGAGCAAGGCCTCCATAGGATGGCGAGAGCTGGGCGTAATGAGTCTGGTAGTTTTCATTAGCATTGCTAATGGCATCTTCCACTTTCAAGAAGTAACAACAAGCTTTCATGAATTAATAAAAGGAAGTTTGTGATTGACTAAACAAAGGGTGTGCCAGTCCATGCAGCTGGTCTGTTTTAACTAGGTAGTGTCCATAGATACGGCGTTAATCTAATTCTCAGCTGAAATACTCCAGAGGAAATGTCAGATCAATAACGTAGAAAAGGGCAAAGAATTGCTAAGCCTGGCTGACTTGCGTATGTTAACTACTGTGAGACAGATATGGATAAATGCTGAACATTAAGGTGAGTAATCACAACTGTCTTGGGTGTCTGAAAAATTTTTCTGCATAAACACTATACAAACCAAACATGTTTCAGGCGAGAAGCTGGGCGTTAAGGTAACGAGTTGTTATTTCACACATGACTCCACAGCTAACATCCGTGGGTTTGCGCTTTTTGTGGAAGAGGATAGAGAACCTCATTGCAGATGTTGTCCCATCCTCTCTGGTGCGGTGCTGAGAGTCCCTGTGCCTGCCCTAATCTGGGGTCCTGCACCAACACACCTTCGAGCCTGCCCGCATATGTACCCGCGCTAGCTCTTAGGAGTTTTGAGGCTTAGTTTGTATCTGGATTTTATCTGTTTTGCCAGCAGGTTGCGTGGCTATACCTCGTGCTGTCTTCAAACTGTGACCCACGGGAGATGCGAAGAGGAGGAGAATTCTTATGCCTGTGCTCCGGAGTCAGGGTGAGCTTCGTCTATTTTCGGGTTTTCTGCTCAATGTGGCTGGCTGCTCTGCTTCCCTGGGCCCTTGTGCCTGCCAGCACTCCAACAGCATCGCCAGAGCTGGGCTGAACAACTCAGCTTCCTGAATTCACACTTGAATGGCCAAATCCAGATCATCATTCTGACTTGATCCCATCATGGCTTGGAGGTGAATTGTGTCCTGTGTGTAGATGGCCATGAAACACCTACGGGATGGGTAGGTCCCATGTTACTTGAGAGAGTTCCGTGGGACTGGGTAGCAAAGTGTGGTCCAAAAGCAAATCCCACCTTTCCTAGTCAAGAAGTGGTTCTATTACCAGGAGCTGTGCTCAGCTGGGGTCATGGCTAGCAAGCTTCCAAGGAAGACAAGAACAGACAACTTTCTTGCCCTTTGGGCCAGGATCTCAACTATTTGACAGTTGCACAGTAATTTTTCCATGCAACCTTCGCTAAATCACTCGGAAACCTTGAGGATTTTTTTAATTTAAATAACGCTATCTCTTCCAGTACCGAGACTGAGAGCTCTCCCAGAGCCGGTATGCATGTGTGGAGTCTATGCGAATGCTGCAATTTCAGGATTGCCAAAACAAACAACAGGTGCCTGTGTTATTTTGCAAGTAAGAGCTCCTCAAATATCAGACTTTGGCAGAGGAGATGCTTCCTTACAACACTGATCTTCTTACCCCAAAGGCCCCTGGAAACCTGGGTGGTGTATTTACTGTAAAGAATGCCGAGCTGGAAAACATTTTGAAATCACCTTTGATGAAAAAGTCTTTAAAGTGCCTTTCCAGCTACTTGTTCATCTGCTTAATTTCTGCTTTCAACAAAAGTATGGATCACTATCAGGTTTAGGTACAACTGGAGAAGGCATATGGTGACTCAGAGAACCCATAATAGGCTTTTTCCTAGGGGCTAGGCTTACCTACTTGGGAGAATTGAGCATGGGTGTAGCTACACCAAGGCAGCTGTACCAGTACAAACCTGTGGCTCAGGAACATGGCAAGATTGAAAAAAAAACCGCTTAAGCCCGTGCAATTAGCACTTATCCAGGAACTGTGCAGGTTGCACTGATGTCCAAGCAGGGTATCTGGGTAGTGGCTAATAGTACGTGTGCTACAGTGGAGCAAGACTGTACAGAGCAGCCCTTTGCGTGGGACAGCACTTCCCCAAGGTATAAAGTAGAAGCTGCTGGCTCTTGGGAGCTAGTAAAACCACAAATACATCTCCCTCTGCTCCAAAGGACTAGCTCATGCCTCAGCAGCCACCCACCCAGTATTTGCCATAGCATGGTGCTGGTTTCCTAGCCAGGTGGTGATGGACAGGATCTGTCCCCTGCATGACAGGGAGCCCCTGCCTCGGCAGGAATGTGTAGGAGATATCTGCTGCTGCTTGCTGTGATGCTCTCTGGGAGCTCGGGGGCTTTGGAAGGAACTGGGGCAGCCCAGAGCCTCCATCCCCAGTGTCAACTGGCCTCTTACTGGTCTGGTCCCAGCTGTGTTTTAAAAGGAGGAAAGAAAAGAGCTAACCAACCGAGCTGGAAGTGCTTTAAGGTGGAACTGAAACAATAGCTTGTGGCTGTCTGAATCAGTTCCCTTGTTCCATGAATTTGACTCAGAGCTGCGTATTTCAGAGCCTCAGAAAGAAAAGGCTTATTTCAATTTTAGTTCTAATCATGGGAAAAGGTCACAGCAGCTGGGAGGAGAGGGGAAATGAAAGGCATGGGCTTGGCTATTTTCTCTGAACCAGCTTCACCCGTTCCTGGTTACGATCTCAGCAGAGTAATAACTGATATTAAGCAAAGCCAAGAAATGAAATTAACACGTGCAAAATTACATTACAGCCGTGTCAGGAGCCCTGCCGCCCAGCAGCGTTAGCAAGGCCTTCTGGTGCAAAGTAACAAGGGCAGTGAGGAAAAGCTGATGGCTCGGAGCGGTGCACCTCGTTTGGCTGTGCACAACCTGTACCCACGGCAGCAGCACAGGGCTGTGCACTGGGGTCTGCCTGCCCCGTGTCTGGGACACCTGCAGCTCTACCCATAGGGCTGGAGAGATGCTGTGCTACACGTGCACCTGCAGCTCAGCCTTCTCTCAGCCCCCCACGATGCTTTAACATGCTGTGATTCCAAGCTTAAAACATGCCAGCAATCTCAAAGCCTGGTGTGCAGAGCTGACGCTTGAGCTTCTCCAGGGATTTGGCCAACCTTAAGGATCAGGTCATGGCATGCCAGGAGAGCTGTGGGAGAGGACCAGCCAGGACCCCCAGCCATGTGGGTTATGGCAGCCGGCCTCAGTGGCCAGGCTTCACCACTCACCGAGACAAAGAACTCCCCTGCCCTCAGTCTTCTCACGACTCCAAGTCCCAGTTTTGCTCTCGGAGGTGTTGCAGATCTCTGCTGGCTCTCAAGGTTATCTATAGCCCGTTTTCTATTTGTCTGTCCTGGAGTGAATGCCTTCACTTGCGAAGTTTTATCCCTGGGGACTGCCCCTAAGGTTTCTCACAAGTTTGTCTTGCAAACGCAGTGACCTGGCGTTGGTGGCCAGGGAAACTGAGAGCTTGCTGCCCTTGTCAAACTTCCCAGAGTGCCTGCTGGAGGCAAAGCACATCCCTCCGTGTCTGTGCAGAAAACGCACAAAGTGCGGGCTGATGTATGGAACGAGGAATGGGACAGAAGGACGCATTTATATACACTAATTATAACAATAAACCTTCTCGGGAACAGTTATATTTGGAGAGGTTAGAAGAGCTGATGGAGTACAATAGCCATGGAAACCTTTTTTTTCTGCTTCTTGGCAGTTGCCTCACTGGGCTTAGTATAGTGCTGTGTGTCAAAATAGTTGTTGTCGCCGGAGCATTGGCTCCCACAGGGCTGAGCTTAGCACTTGGGGAGCTGTGCAGTGTGGACATGACCCTGAGCTGCCAGGCATAGCTCACCACTTTGCCTGTGCCCGTCTCTGCTGCTGCTAGGGATGCATGGCCCGCCTGGCAGAGAGTCGTGCCTTGGTACTGCCTGGACCTGTGTACACGCAGCAACAGCAAGCACGGACTGGTAAACCTGGGTGCCAGGGAGGCAAGGGCAGTGCTGCTGGGGGGAGCGGGTGAGTGGTGTCCGGTGCTGTGCAGGGAGATGCTGCCTGTGCGCTGAGCTTCGCCTCGGCACCAGCCAAGACGATGATGCATGCCATCCATCTCCTGTCTTCCCTGAGCACTCCCATCCAGGCACACCTCACCCTGGAGACACAGACGCCCACCTGGAGGTGTCGTGGGTCCTCTGAGCCCTGCGTAACACCTTTCACACTTTCCTCCTGCAGCAGAGAACACGCTGCTTTCTCTGCAAAACCCCAGGTTTTTTGGGGTCTTTCCCTTAGAGAAGACTCAGGTTTTCCACGCGCTCCCCCTGTACGAAGCCTCAGGGGAATAACCCAGCAGCAGGCGTTTCTCTGCCTCTCATTGCCTGATCCGAAGTTATTGCACCGGGCAGGGGCTCAGCTGCCCAGGCTGATGCACTGGGCTGGCTTTGCTCTGCCGGGCTGGAAGCACGGTGGCCAGCAGGAGCCCGGTGGGGCCAGGGAGATGCTGGAGGGTGGAGAGGCAAGCGTGGGCTGTGGGGAGCCCTGGCCAGGATCTCCCACCTTCTCCTCCATTTGCAGCCCAGCGAGAGCCAGCAGCAGGGTCTGGCCGAGTCGCAGCTCTCCCCGCTGCTGGCGTCGGCTGCTGTGAGCCGCTGCAAATGTGCCAACGCACCGACTTTGACACCTGTGGCTGTGGTGTAGCAAAGCAGGTTTGCACAGAGCCAGGAGATTAATACGAGTATTCCCATGATGTGGTTAATGACATCATTTACTTTGGAGGCTCTTGGGACGGCACTGACACTCGCTTTAGCAGCTGAAGTGTTTAATGTGTTCTTCAAGACGGTCTCTAAACACAGATAGGGCTGAGCGACACAAATGTATTTGCAGAACATTTTAGGGTTAGCACGCTCCAGAGCAATGCAATCAAATAACGGTGAGCGTTAGGAGCGGTTCTCTGAGAGGATCATGATTCTGCGAGGGCTCATGATTGTTAAATACATCCAAATCTCCCTGTCTGTATTTTTCATACCTTTTTTCTCAAAGTATTAGTCACGTAATTTTCCCTCTGAAAGTTATTATGAGTGACTCACCTTTAGCTTGAGTGAGCAAACATGACCAAGTGTTTATTTTATTCACAGCTGGGTAATTCTAAGACCAGATCCTGACCTTAAGAAAGTCCCCAAGCAAGGCTGGTGGGTAAGACAGCACACCAGCGGTCCCTGGAGCATCGTGACTCAGAGGCATATTTCTTATTAAAACATTTCTGCTTTTAACTCGAGGTGGTCACATCTTGCTGACCGACATCCACGGTGAATTACCCGTCCCACCCCATGCAGCATGTGCCGTGCTGAGCTCCCACCAGCCTCGTGGCCCTCGCTGCCGTCCTGCTCAAGCACTGGAGAAGGAGGAGGAGCAGCAGGGAGGTACTTCTTTTATTTCATAGGCAATTAGTCTAAGTCATGATGGGTCCACGTGTTGCTCCATAGAAAGAAATAAAAAATAGCATCCCTGGGGCAGGGGGAAGATGGGGAGCAGGGGCCCAATTCCTCACCGCGGCTGCTCCTGGGGAGAGCAAATCTGGCTTCGCCAGCCCATCCCGTCTTGCCTCAGCCAAAGCCCAGTTTTGGTAGGATTTCCTCTTTTCATCGAGGTCTTTTCTTTTTCTTGGCTCCTGAGATCAACAAATTCATTTTGCAGTGACAGCTAAGGGAAGGCAGAGCATGTGCTGCTGGCCCGCCTGTAAAAGCCTCTTTGTCGCCTGCTGTTAATCTGCGCAGTTCTGCACTCTCTTTGAGGGCTTTTGTCTCGAGTTTTGTTTTCAGTTTGAGTCTCGCCACCAATCTCACATGGTTTCCTGGCTGGCAGAATAATCTCTAAGCTTAGCAAACAGAAGGCTTATAGCGTGTCAAACGAGCAGGTGAGGGAAACCACACACCCTGTGAGACGGGAGCGCCTGCAAAGGCAGCAGATGCAGTGGAGTACGGATCAGGGAGCTGCAAAGAGCTTGGGCTGGGGAGGGGGGGGGAAGGACTCTGGGAGTCAGGCAGGATTGGGGAAAAAAAAAAAAAAAGGCAGTGCAAAGGCTGGTGTCACAAACCCTTTTCCGGGCAATTTGCAGGGAGGAAGGGATTTTGGCAGGAGACCAAGAACTCTGGTTCCTCGTGCTGGTTTATCCGTTGCACCAGGGAGAGGTAAAGGGAGAGCAGCAACTGAGGCGGCATGGGGCTGGGGAAATCACAGCCCCTGCACCATGCACAGCCCTGCACATGCATGCTGTGAGAAGGGCAGCAGAGCCACTTGGAGACAAAAATACGTGCTATACTGAAACATATGAGTAGCTGGCTGAAAAGAGGTCTAATCTTGGCTCGGGAGCCAGTGCCCTAAAAGATTCTGAGCCCTGGCAATTGGGTTTAATTATTAGCTAATTGGCTGAGATGTATCCTGTTTGTAACTGACGAGGAGAGGAAGGATGGGAGGCTGTGGCTGGTGGAAGAGAAGCTGGTCATCTCCTATTTAAGGTGACAGAAAATCTCAGCCTGGTCTGTATAAGGTAAATGGGTGCACTTTCTGTGCTGCTACACAGCGATGTCTTACCTAGGTCTGTGTCCTTGAGAAGTGGAGGATGCTGCCTGTAAGCCATTGCAGACCAGGCTCTCTTGCTTGTGGGTGAGGCTTTGGAGTTTGCCTGCTGTTGTGTTTCGTGGGCTAATGCTCCTAGGAAGACAGGAGTAAGGTAACATGCATTACCTTTTAGGTGGCTTTGTAACCTAGGAAATTGCCTTTTGAGAGGGTCGGAGGGGGAGTAAAACAGAAGAATCATAATTCTGTGAGCCTTAAAGTCTGTGACAAAACTGCTGTAAAAAGACTGAAAGTATTGTTGGGGGGAAAATACACGTTGCCTTAATCTCACGTTGGCTTCTTTTATAATGCATAATTTAAAAACATGTTGGTATTGTCTTTGCATGGTATAGGAAGCAGCCATGTGAGACTGTCCCTTTGAAGGTTGTGTTAGAGCTCCCTATCTTTGCTCGAGTAACTACAAGGTCAAATCCCAGCTGATGCCTCAGAGGAATTGTAGAACAGCTGAACGGATGTGAAGTTGAGACCCTGACTTGGGGTGCCCCTTTCCTCGCTGCGCTATAGATGTACACGGTAGCAGCTAACCAAATTAATTGGTCTGTGTTCAGTCCTTCCTTGTGAAATTAGAATAACAACAGCCTGTTTTCTTGCACATCCTGTGTGGATCAGCCCAGTAAAATTTATGAGGGAGGGGTGATGGGTTCCATATCAGACCATAGGAAGAGTTGGGGGTGGGGGGGAGGAATCAATAGGATTGAATTTGTGGTTGAAATGCAGCAATTTTGCTTTCAAAACTTGTCATACTTCTGGAAAAACTGATCTGGTGCTTGAGGTGTTGCATCTTGTTGAGCAGGAATATTTCAGTGAGGGTACTACAGCGTATTTAGCCTCCACGTTCCAGTTGAACTGGCTTTGCCACCAGCTTCTGGAGCCGCTTGCTGTGTCGTGTGCTCCTGACGTGCTGCCGGGAAGGTGCAGAGCCCTGAAGCTCCCATTTACCTTCCTGCTCCCCAAATCAGGCTGTGCTACTGAGGAACTGCGCGTTGGCACTCAGGGTGAAATGTTGGCTTTGTTCTTTCACTGCTTCAGTCTATCCATATCTGAGACAGGATTATTAATATGTTTTTACCTCCCAGGATAACTGAGGTTAATTGAGATTTGTGAGGTGCTTAGATACTGTAGTGATAAGCACGGTAGAAATTGGAGGCGGCAGAAATGTCAGTATTTGTGGGAAGACTTTTAAAAACAAACCTGAAAATCCATCAGAAAATACATCTTCAAAAATAAGAATAACTCTTCTCTCTTCTTCTAACTAGAAAACTTAAAAAGCAATAAAACATGGGAAGTAATTATTGGGGAAAAAATAATCTTTTTGTGCACTTTTTAGCAAACCCACTGCTTTTTCTCTTATCTGATGGCAAAACAGATCAAACCAAACACTTTCTGATAAGAGTCATGTTTAAACCAACTGTTTCAACAAATGCCTGTGAGCTCTACCTTCAATATTTGCCTTTAGAGGTTGCTGAGGACAGCGGCTGCCTTGTGCCCACAAGCCACGCAGACCCGGGGGAAGAGGCATGGGGCCTGAAGGGGAATAGAAAATCCCTCGGGTACAGGTCTAAATGGAGTTAATTTTCTGGTAATGATGTAAAAAAACATGAAAAGAGGTATATCAGGTTGGAGGAAACACACAACTAGTTTCCGACAGGCCCGTGGAGGACAGGGCGTGTTTAAAATGCTGATGGGTGTTTCATGAGGCTTTGCAGGAACACTCCTCCCCAGCAGCTTGGTGTCTCCGCTGGGAGTTATTCGGGACAGTCCCCCAGTGCCCCGCTGCTGCTCCTGACATTTAGACACCTTCAATAAATCTGGCATTGATTTTCTGGCCCTTGAGTCCTAATCCTGAAGCAAACCTTGGATGGGCCTGGGTCACAGGTGAGTCTGCTCGGCTCCAGCTTAGGGGCAGTTGCCTTCCTTGTGGTTTGTTTGCTTTGTTTTCTTGATTTGTTTTTAGCAGCAGGCAAGAAGAAGTGTCTGATTTGGATCTCAGATATAGGTGTACAAATGAAAGGTTTGCTCCTGATAAAATGTGTTGAAAATAGCACGGAGAAAGAACAGCATGTGCTTGAGCTGCTGGTGTCAGATTTGTTTGATACGTTCTTCTGGATGTCAAGGGTAAGGATGTGTTTGCACTTGTTGGTATTTGTCTGCCTCTGGTTTGCTTTCTGTAAGAGAGAAGTGATATGAAATGGAAAGGCAAAATGGGAAGCGGGAAGCTTGTGTAATTAAAGTGCAAGTCGCTATGCCATGATCTAATGGAAACCAGCATTATGGTAGGTGCCAGCAGATAAAACTTCTTGTCCTGGCTCTGCTACAGACTGACTGGGTAACCTTGATCAGCGTTTCCCTTCTGCATCTGCTCCTTTTGTGGCACTTTGTGCCACAGTTTCTGACGTTGTGCAGCTGCTTGTGTGGGGAAGGGGGGTTCCCATCGTGATGTGGAGAGGCACCCATCGCATCTCCATCCTGGCTGCATCCCATCCTCAGCCCACTTTTCCCTGGTATCGTCGCTACTGTGGCAATGCGCAGGGAGCAGCATGAGTGTGGGGTGCCCCTGGACCCTGAGTAACCAATGTCAGGTCCCCCCCAGCCATGCTGTGCCATAAAAAGTTGTTGAGCTATGCAACCTCGTAGAGCAGTGCAGGCGTGATAACTGCTGTGGTGGTCCTCGGTCACAAAACAGGGTGGAGCTGGGAGCAGCCCCTGGACCTCAGATCCTCCGTAAGCGTATGGGTGGCCAAGGAGCACTGCCTGCTGCTCAGCTTGGGGTGCTTCACCCTCTGAGACATCACACCTGGGACATGTGTAGTCCTCTCCAGGTGGCTCTGTGAAGGTCCAGCACCATGTTGCTGCAGATTTCGCCAGGGTGATGCAGTCAGGAGAGCATCGAGCTTTGCGGTAAGGATCAGTGTTGGCAGCAGTGGCATCCGCGAGGCCGCCCAGTCACCCGCATCCCATCCCCATTTCCTCTTCTTCAGTAGCACCAAATTAATCCCTCAGAAGTTAACTAAATAAACAAATATGGAGCTATTTATTTTCTATTGTCATAGAAATGCTGTAGGCTCAGGCAGGATTTTGTATTCACTGTTCACATCTGTGGCCCTGCTGTGCTCAGGATGGGGGAAAGGCTGTCCCCTTTATTTGGCCCAGCCTCACCAGTAAATCAGATGGGAAGGATCCCACCCTGAAGCCACCCCTCTCCAAACAGTCTCCCCTTTCTCCGCGGTCCCAAGGGAGCGGCGCTGCGCCATCCACATGGTGAACACTGGGAGTAAGAAAACAAACACTTTTTAGTCTGAGCAGGGGGGGAAGAGAGAAGAAAAAGGCATTAGCAAACGTCGTTTTTTCCCTCCAAGCTAAAATAGCACAGCAGTGCAAGCTAAGGATGCAGCTGTGGTTCAGAGGGGTTTTATTTTTATTTTTTTAATACACCACTGGGAGTTCAAACGATGTGTCAGTGATACGTTGCCTTTTGTAGAGAGCGACTTCTTTGTCTCGAACTTTTTTTTAATTTTTTTTTTTCTTGAAACATTTGAGTCATTCTGTTGAGAATACATAGCTCATTTGGATAAAAGCCTCTGCCATGACATCCACCGCCCAGATCCAGAGTTGTTTGTTTCAAAGCAATAGTCTGGGAGAATTTATTGAACTGGCATCTCCTTCCCCCCTCCCTCGCATGTAAATTAATGAAATGGATGTTCTGTGGCACTTGTTAAAAAGCAGTAAATCCTCTCTTGCATTTATTGCTTTAAAGGTAAGGAAAAGAGAAGACCTAATTTAGACTTGAGGTAGGGTGGCCGGAGAAACCCCGCTTCCCCTGGAGCTCCATCTCAAATGCAACGTGCTTTGTTTCAGCAGCTGAAGCAGCTTGAGAAATCAAAGGTGCCCATGGAGCACAGAGGCCTGATCCTGTTGGCTATTGCCAAGACAAAGCCCCCATGTATACCCTGACACTTGGCGATCCGTGCATGATCGTGTTAGTTTGCACTTAACGATGCCTGAGTATCTCTCAGGGCTTTGCAAATCCTGATTAAACAAACCTTGGTCAATTGCTTTTTAATTTTTTTTTTTTTTAAATCCCTGTATTGCCAGGATGTGGTAAAGCCACTTTCTTAA
Source organism: Steatornis caripensis (assembly GCA_013398225.1). NCBI lineage: Eukaryota > Metazoa > Chordata > Aves > Caprimulgiformes > Steatornithidae > Steatornis > Steatornis caripensis. Next base: position 1,132,068 of record VZSC01008472.1, on the reverse strand, counting down.
ACCCACTCTCTGGTGCTGAATCAATGGCAGTGCTGTAAATAGGAGCAGATGCCCTCGAGAAGATTGCTGCCCTCGGCTACTGACTCATGGCCACGGACAGATGCAGCATGAGGTCCCCGATGGTTTCTGTCCCAAGGCTTGGCCTGAACTGCCTATGATGGGGTGCTGACACGGAAGATCAATAGTCTGGGCTTGTGCCTATGCTCTGGGCTGGCAAATAACCACGGTGCAGGAGAGAGGTGGGAAGTCTGGCACTGGGGAGTTCACCGCTGCAGCCTTCTTGGGTTCAATTCTGTGGATGCTGGCAGCTCATGCTAACGGAGGCTCCTCCTGGTGCCGGGAGCCCTGTGGCACGGTATGTGTGTGGGGGGAGTGGGATGAAGGCTGCTGACTCCTTGTGCAGTGTGAATTTAAAGGCAGATGTGGGCGTTCATGGTCTTCGAGGATTCCCAGCAGGTTGAGGGAGTGCGTGCTGGGCAGAGCGGGGATGGGCAGGGGGAATTGTGACCTTGGGCACAGCCTCTGCTGCTCCTGTGGCCTCTTCTGCACCGTCATGCTGAATCACAGCAAAATCACAGCAGAAAGGGGTATTCCCCCCTCCTTCCTCCTTAACCCAACAGTGCCTCTTCTCTTAGTCTTTGGCTTTTCTTCCTGGCTGGCTGACCAGAGGCAAGTGCACTTTCACAGGCTGTGTGTCAGGGATGCTTTGGAGAGTGTTCAGTAACATCAGACCTTCACAGCAGGGGAGGAAAAGAAACTGATGGGGGGCACCAGCCTCCGCACCATCCTGAATGAGCCTGAGCTCTTGGGTGAGACTTTGCTGTAAGGGGACTGCAGGAAGGTTTAAATGTATTTAACGCCTACCAGAAATGGAAAGCAGAAAGGATCATAAGGATGTGGTTGATATGCACTTAAGCGTTTCTTTTGAAACCACAAACCCCAATCTCTTTTCTTTTTTTTTTCTTTTTGTCATTACTTTTGCTGGGATAATGCAAAAATGACTTGGCTTGTGGTGTTTTCTGAGAATCAAACTGAATTAAGGGCTGGCTGTAAGTATGGTGAAGACTAGCAGGAGGTTCAGATGCTGAACTTGGAGGGGTCATTTTGGAGCACTGCAGGTGTCTCCCATTCCAGCTGCTCTCATGGCTCTGGGGGAAGCAGAAACAGAGCGGCTTGTGCAGAGTGTACTGGGCTCGTCCAGATTAGCCCAGAGTGGGTCCAGCGGGGCACCAGGAGCCTTGCCGCATGCATTAGATCAGATAGATAGTGAAAATAGATAAACTTCTTATCACTGCACGCAGCATATTTTGCAATTGGGTTTTAAGTCTTCCTGTTGCAAAGTGTGCTGGGCACTGCAAAAATGTACTTACATGCTCAAATGGAAGAGACCGGACTAAATGTCACTCTGTTGCCACCATCAGTGCAGTTGGTGTTAGCATCTGGCAGTGAGGATGCTCTGCAGGATGGCACAAGCTTCTACGAGTGTGGACTTTGTGCTGATAAAGGTGTGGGGGTTTTTTAGTTCAGATTTGGAAAGTAGTTGCTCACCAGAGGAAGCCTCTTAATCTGTGTTTCCCTGCATCAGAGCACCTTCCAGACAGGATTTTCTTTCCTTCTCTGCATCAGAGAAGGCCTTAAATGGCTGTGCGAGCTGTGCTCTGGCTTTCCCTGCCGATAAACCCCTGATGGTAATCACAGCCACGTGGTCAGCGTCCTTGATTCGAAATTTGTCGTCGCACGTTATGACTCGCAAAACCTTGGCTCGGTCTTTCAGCTGGAGTATTAAACCTGATGACAGATGCCAGCTCTTCCAGCTTCACTGCAGTCTCTGGAGTGAGCAGGATTGTGAGCATTTTGCGGGATGGATAAGGGCTTCGGTGTAGCATTGGGGAAAGGCAACGGCCATGTGTTCAAATGTATTCGCTTCCAGTGCAAGGATGGGCTTCAGCGCTTAGTGGTGGTGGTTGCAGCAGCTAATGTGGAGATACAATGGTGTGTGAGGGGGCAATCCTTTGCGCTGGAGCTTGGGATGCAAGTACCAAACCCTGTCCGGCTCCTGGGACCTGAGTGCCTGTTGCCATTGGAGGCGCTGGGCAGAATACCCCAGCAGGATTTGTCCCACTTCAGGGATGATCTATACCCCACGGCAAAGCATGGAAGCTGGTATTTTCTTTACCCTATTTATTTACTCTGGGAAAAGATCCATTCTTTGTAACTTTATGGAACAATGGAGGCTAAATCTAAGTGCCTGAGGTGTTAAACTAGAATAAATAAATACACTTTTTTGGAAAAGGGTGAATTCTGTTTCCAAAATATTGCTGTGTTTAATTCGGCAACCTCAGTAGGGCTCTTGAATCTGTCTGTGAAAAAATTATTACCTGGTAACACCAGGGGAAACTATTTCAAAGCCTTTTCAGGTATCCAGAATATCACACAGCAGAATTACAGCCCAAAACTTAAACCCCAAACCACTTCTGAATGGCAGGTTTGAAAGCAGCTTAGGTGAGAAGATGCCTGAACATGCATATTTTGTAGGTGGATGAGCAGCAACGAAGTGTGGCATTTCCTGCCTTGCAGAGGGATTTTAGGGGGGGTTGGCTGATCCCGATCTCCCAAGGTAATGCGTCAGGATGGGAAATGATGCCTGCAGCCTCAGGCAAGGAGCAGAGAGAAAGGAGGCAGGAGGAGAAATAAGTTAATAGGGATTAGAGACCAGAGGTGTGTGGCTCCCTGAGTGGAAGGACTTGGCAGGAGGTTATCTCTGCTGGCCTGGCGGCACTGTGCAGGTGCTCCAGAGACCATCCTGTGTCCTGTTACTGTTGTGAACCTAGGGACAACTAATCTTAAAGGTCTGGTTTTAAACCAAACAAACAATACTGGCCATATACCATGTCACATTTTTCTCTGAGGTATACAAGACCCTTGAAGGGAATACGTCTGGGTTCTACGCTTTTTTTTTTTTTAGGAGGTCTTCATCTTTATGGCAAGAAGATAAAGTTGGGACTTGATATGTTTTTCCTGAAGGATTTCTTGAAGTCCTTGTGTGTTCACACTAGGCTCATCCCTCTCCTCTCTTTGGAGACAGGAGGGCCTTACACTATTAGCTGGCAGAGGAAAAGCAGCACGTGAGCTCTGAGCTTTACCTGCTGCCTCTTGGAAGAGGTAAACTGTGATGTTTTTGGTAAAACTTCAGGCAAGTCCTCTTTTTCAATTTTTTTCTTTTATCATAATGTCTTGAAATCACTAACTTCTTGGACCTTTCTGAAGAGACCTCTTATTTGCTGTGATAAGGAAAAATAAGAACAGGAGAGGGAACCTGCTGTCCTCCTCCAGCCCAACACCGTTTGCTCCAAAACCCTCCAAGTCCTGAACAAAGTTTTGATAAAGTTTCCCTCCAAACCTCAAGCCTAAGCAAATCTTTGTTGATATCCCCATTGGTGTGTCAGCCTTTTGGGGGCTGAGGTGTGGGAGGGAGGACCCGATGGGAGCCGGGCTCCCTCCCCGTGGCCAGGAAGGGTAACACCAAATGTTTGCTTGCGGCCTTTCCCTGGCAGCCAGAGCTTGTGTCTGACAGACACCCCTGAGCTTGCACTTGATTAAACATTAAAACCTCATCTCCTTTGAAGTAAGAATCCTTTTAACCTCGTTCTCGTTAAGGAGATTTATAGCCCAGCTCAGAGTTGCCTGTGATGCTATGATGTCATGGCGTATGATGAAATTTGTGCTCTACTCCTCAGTGCTCACCTCAAGCCTCTTCTGCACACGTACAGACCCTTAGATATTAAACCGGCAGAAGGTGTCAAAACACAGCCGAGCTACTGTGATATACAGCACCCTCAAACTTTCTCGCGTTAAGTTTCCTAACCTCAGTCACTTGGATGTTGCTGCAAAATGAACTGCAAAGCGCAATGCTGGTGGATTTACAGTGGGCAAAGCTCTCTGCCATGCACCTATCTCATGGAGTGAACATTCCAAAGTGTAGCTTTCTGATCTGTTTGTCTCCAGCATCTTCAGTTTGGTAATTTTTTTTTTGATGCAAAGTTTGAGACAAGGAAATAACTTAACCCCAAGGTCTTCGGGTTTCTCCCCAGCTTTTTGGCTTTTGGAGCCAGAGAAACCTGTAGGCTTTGCCAAGAAAGATTGGCATTGGTCAGCGGTACTTAACCTTTCGTGTCCTGTCCCTCAGGAGTCATTGATGAGACTTGGGAATTAATGCCTTTGAAGCCGGGGAATTAATGCCTCCGCGCTGTTCTGAGGGCAGCTCAGTCCCTCGATCGCATGTTTTAAGTAAATTGGTTACAAAACAAATCTGTCTAAATTGGTGCAAGCCCCTTTGTGTGGACACTCCTAAATCAGTTTAAGAGTGGCTGGTATTGATTTTAACTTAATGTGGTTTGTTACTGAAGTAAGCTGGATCAATAGTGCTAAATAGGTGCGATTTCTTGCGTTGACTCTGACATGGAAAACTTTCATAGAAAAGATGAGCAGAAAGGGAAAAAGATTGAGTTTGTTCTCCTGTTGCTTCCAAGTGGTCATTTATCAATTTTTATGGCTCGTTTTGGGATTTTTTCCCCATCTCTTTGAGTGGAGGTTCTGAGGTGGGAATAGAAAAATCCTGAATCCAAATCTACTTTTAAAGGGGATTTCTAGCAATGCAAAGTTTTGTTTTGCTTATTTACCACCTTTACTTTTGAGCCAGGAACCCACGTGGGGAACCAGCACCAAAATTGTCCAAAGGCTGCAGGAACAATGCTATGTTGTTCAGGCAGTGTGGGATGTTGTGCTTTGCCATAATTTCTGCGTGGCCCTAGGAAAATCACAAAGACCCTCAGCCTCATTTATGCAGGAGTACTGCTGGCTGTGCGGGGAATTTCTAGAGATTTCCTTTTTGCACTAATGAACTGAGGAGGAGGGCAGAGAAATACCTTTGAGGGGATCCCTGTGTGCAAGCTTATAGCCCTCCTGACAAAATACCTCTGCACATACCCTTGGGCTGAGCAAGAGGAGCAGGATCCAGGGTCCCAGGCTCGCCGTAATGAGAACGAGCTGCCCTGCCTCATCCTTTGGACTCAGGCTCCATTGAATCCAATGAGGATCTTTGCCNCCTCCTGACAAAATACCTCTGCACATACCCTTGGGCTGAGCAAGAGGAGCAGGATCCAGGGTCCCAGGCTCGCCGTAATGAGAACGAGCTGCCCTGCCTCATCCTTTGGACTCAGGCTCCATTGAACCCAATGAGGATCTTTGCCTTCAACCTCTCTGTAACCAGCATTTAGCTCTTACTGTCAGTGTTTCTCTGTCATACATTATGCAGCAAACCTTGCTTTCTCATTGCCTTTCAAACACTGCCGAGTTCAGTGCCATTATTATAATCCTCTGTGTTTAGCTATGAAATTTCATTTATTATAATAACATCAATTATGGATCCATGCTGGCCATCAGAGCCTTGTATCGAATCCCTTGCGAGCCTCCTGGCCTACGTGGAGCAAGTGCTTCCCTGTCCCGTTAGCCGAACGATGCCCACGGCGCCCCAAGGCTGCTCTCTGCCTCTGGAGGGGTTGGCACAGGGGCCAGGCTGGCTGTCACATCGTACCCCTCCTGCTCTCCCAGGCTTTCCAGCATGAGAAATCCACATACCCGCACTATCGCACCTACTGACAGATCACCTGTGCATGAGTGTTTGGCTTCCACCAGCTTTTGGGCAGGTTTCCCCTTTTCCCTTCTTCCAGTGCTCGTCCCCGAACGACGCCTGATGGAGGCATCCTCACGCACTCGGCTCGTTGCCATGCACGTTGCAGTCAAAATCTCATTTTCATTCTAAAAACAAAAGGTCTGTCAACTCGTTTAACTGCACAAAAAAAACACCAAACAAGAAATAAAGCCCAATTAAGAATAAAGAGAAGGAAGATGCTCGGTGTAATAGATTGCTTTGGTAAGTGGTTTTGTCAGCTCCGTTTGCAAGCTGTTGCTATGTGAACCTGCCGCAGGACCAGGGCTGGCTTAGGTGCAGGCAGGGCAGGCAGCGTTGCTGGCAGGCTGCTGGATCCTAGCTCTGGGAGCAATGGTGGAAATGTGGATTCTCTCTTCCTGGAGGGCTTGTGCACTCCCTTTCCCCCTGCCAGTGGGGATGAGCCAGGAGCCAGGCTGTTGCTCTCACGGTCGCCTTGTTTCACGTGGGCAACCCTGCTGCAAGCTGATCGTGGATGTGCTTCTGAGGCTCGGCCCTGGTAGCAGTGAGACAGCAGATGGGGGTGGCCGCTGTTGCCATGGCTGGTGGCCTTCCTGCGGGTACCACCAGGCTATTCCTGGGGACAGCCCTGTGCTCGCAGGGTTCTCGCGTGCTTTCCCTTGGCTTTTCCCTTCCCTTTGAGAGATGACCACTCCAAACAATCGTTCTGCTTTCTGATGCATTGAGACTTGGAAATTTGCCATCCATCACAGCTGTACATTTGAGCCTGTGTGATTATTTCGGGAACTGAACCATGGTGATTTGTGTGTATGTGTTTTATTTGTGAGCAGGATGTTCCCTATCTACCTCCCCCTGGCCGTGGGGATTTGCATTGGTTAATAAAATGGGTAATGTTCAATGACTTTCTGATGAGTGAACAAGATTTGGCATACAGGATGTAGTAGCTTTTCACGAAGGCCAAAATTTCATCCTGGGAGGCTGAACCCTCTGTGGCAGCCATACATAATCCATAATAACAGAAGCTTTTAACCCATCCATAATTGCTTTCATATAGAAAATGATTGCTGTGAGTTAACTTCATAATTCTAAATCAGTGGCTCTCAGTAGGAGTTCAGATGCTTTAATTTGCCCTGAATTATCCGTAGAACTCGCAGGCAGTTCATCTATGCTCTTTTCTGATTACGTTCCTTGTCACTCTGACCCAAACTCTGCCTCTAATTTTTGTCTCCTCTTTCTGAAAATAGACTCATTTCCAGTGATATCTCACAGTGGTAGTGATTCTGACTGGTGGAGTGGATGATGCGCTCTCAAGCTGCCTCCCTTGGAAGCCAGCCCATGTTCTGAACCTGTCGTATATCAGTGACTTGGTTGGGAGGGACCCAACTGGGGCCCCCACCCTGGGTTGGAGGTGTGGGTACCCACCAATGGGACATGACAGAAATCCAAGCAGGGACATCATGGTGGTGGCTTCTGAGTTGGTTCATGCCATGCTTCCTCTTCAGCTGCAAGGAGAAGGGAAGGCTGTTGTGGCCCTCTCTGTGTGTACCCAGCCCCTGGGGTTTTCCTGGGCATGGTGTTAGATGTACCATGGTGGCACACACAGCATGGACACGGTGTCAGTCTGGGAGTACCTCCCTAATGAGGACAAAGCTCGTGGCTGGGTTGTTTGGCAGTCCCAAAATGAGCAGAGTGGCCACTCCTCCCCTTATGGCAGCAGCCAGCTTGTGCAATTTTGAGTGACAGCAGATGAAGGGATTGCATTACAGCTTGTCTCTGTAACTGTGCATCTGTGTCAGCTCTTTGCTAAATCAATAAACAGGATGCTGAAGGAAAAATACTTTAAGGTTTCTTATGTCTTTATGCATCAAACTGATTGGGCAAGGAGAAGCTCAGGTGGTAGCAGGCATTGCAGTGTGACTGGCTGATGAATTTTTTTGTCAAATTGTAGGTAAGCGCTGGGTCTTGAAAGATGCTGCCAGGCTGCTCGCCCAGAGAAGGCAGCAGTCATGTGGATTCCTTTTCAGTGGTAGTTACTATGCAATTTGGATAGAAATTTTCAACCAAAGAGCCTGAGGTACAGCATCAAGAAGTGGAGAAAAATCACTTTGCATGTTGCAACAGACTAACAAATTACCTATGGAAATGCACTTAAGAATATTCCTCAGTAATTGGATTTCTGCTGTTTCAGTGTATGTACCCCCAGGCTGTGAAGGTAAAAGGACTCCACTGAAATGCTTTGAAATGTTCTCTGGCACCTACAAAACGTGTTTACCATTAAAAAGTGAAACCTGCAAGTCAGAACGCTGCTAAGTGCAGTTTAAAAACAAAATTGCATCCCTGCAGCATAGCTCAGGGTGCTGAAGCATCTGGTTTACCCAGACAGTCTCAACCTAGAAACATTCCTGTGACTTGAGCGGAGAAGTCCCATCTGCTGTCTTCCGCCAGGGTAACACTGACACGTCTGGGTTGCGCACTGGGATGTAGAGCAGGAACGTGGCTGGCTTAAGTTGAGGAGTCCATGCGGCCTGGAGTAGGCTAAGAAACACCTAGGAGCGTTTGCAGCATGAGTCGTTCTAGGTTTGGTACCTCTCGGATGTGCTGGTACTACCCCTGGGCCTAAAGTTGCTCTTTACATGCTTGAAATAATACATAAAAATGGCTGCTTCTGCAGAGCATGGGGAGCAGTGGCTCCTTGAAGTACCTGTAATATGTTTGACACAGAACACGCGTGCTCTCAGGAAGCTGACTCTGGGTGTTTGGCACCTTTTTCTTCAAATGCTAGCGGCATCCGTGGTCTTGACCTTGATGGTGAAACAGGGGGGAATAAGCTGTCAATGCACACCAAGTGGTGGCCTCTGCAGAGGTGACAGAGAATCGTGATCTTTCCCCTCAGATTTACTGTTTGGTTGAAGAGAAGCGCCAGACTTTGAAATCTGCGTGCCTCCATCTGAACCTTTCAGACCTTTGTGCCCCTTCGAAAGAGCCGAGAGCAAACCTGGCCCTGGCAGCTGCCCGGGATCCTTTTGCGGGAGCTACGTTGAGAGAAATAAATATGCTCTGCCGACTGAGGCAACTAGTTCTGTGTGTTTATAAATGCTCCAATTGAGTGTTTTGACACGGCAGTCAGATATAGTTAATCTTTCCCTTGACCTCCCAATACCGGAGTGCAGGCTGAAACCGCTAGTTAAGCACGTCCGTCTCCTGTTGTACCATTCGCGCTCCAGCGCACCGCCTAATCAAGTGTAATATATCTCCGGGTAAAACACACACGGTGCTTTTCACAGCTATTTAAACAAAAAGCAGACCTCGTCGCATTAGTTACATACACAAGGCACACAGAATCGCTGTTCCTGTGGTTAAGAAAGGAGTTGGATGGACTGAGCTTGCTCTGGGGGGGAGGTGTGGGAAAGCTGTGGGTAACGCTTGCTTCCGTCTGCCCCAGTGTGAAAAATACACGCTTGGTGTTATCCCAAAGGATGTGCATCCTGATGGGTGGATGGTTTTGTGCCAGTTGTCCCGGATGGTGATTTAGGACACGTGGGGTTTGCTCTGGGTGAGGTCAGGGGGATCTTGAACAGAGGCTGAACAAATAATCTTGTCTCGGGGTCTGGTAATGATAAGCCTTTCCTATAGCAGAGGGTAGCTCAGGAGGTGGTCAAATTTAGGCAAGGTAGTAGGCTGCGAGGATTAGACACATAGTATTTATTTGAATTGCTTGGCTTTTCTGTTTGACAGCACGGCTGAATCTGTAAAACATGCTGCCTGCAGAGGTTTGGGGATGACTAGTATCTCGGAGCAGTTTTTGTTTGCAAAACCAGTAAGCCCTGTTTGCTTTTGTTAGACTTATTCATCCCAGCATTGCTCCGAAGAAACTGGGAGTATTTTGACAAGAAGTGTATTAAGGGATGCTCTATTTTTAAAAGCGTATAATGAGGCAACATGAGAGGATGTCTGTGTACAGTGACCACAAAGGTGAGGCAGGCAAACCGCCGGAGCCCTGAACCTGGGTGGCCGGGTGAGCTGTCGGGCGGAAGGGTGAGGTGGCAGGGAGGTTGCTGAAGGGAGCGGCGTTTTGGGCTGCTGCGGACGGCTTCAATGGACTCGTGATTTTAGAAGTTGAGGCCTCACTAAGGAGCCAGGGAAACCTGCCCAGGAGTGTCCACGCGACATCACAGGACAGCTCATAAGATAACCAGGAAAAGATAAATCATGTTGGAATTGAAAAAAAGAAAAGGGGTGAAGGAAAATGACATGTTTCAGCATTGATCCAAATACTGGTTAGGTCTGCAAGTCAGACAGTTGTGCCAACAGCGCCCAAGGTAGCCTGTGAATTCTAAATGGAGTTAAGTGACTTTTAATGTTGAGAAACACTGCACTGCGTGACCTCTTGATACCCAATCAAGCTTTGTATTTTCCTATGATATTTTGATAGTTTCCCCCAAAGGAAACCAGATGCTTTCTCCTGTATTTTTTGTTCTACCTTCCTGTTTGATCTCCCTAGGATACCGGTGGGGATTCATTGATATATGTCTGTTAAAATTCGACTAAGCTTCTGTTTGAGAATTCTGTTTTACAGAGCAGCTCATCCTGTTGGATATTGAGAAATTGCACAGCTCGGGATAAAATACATCCTAACCCACCAGAAGTCTTGTATGCTGAAGTACAAGGTTCCTCCAGGCAGTACGATGTATAAGCCCTGTATAAATGTCTGTGTGAACATAGGACACTTACATCTCTTTTGAATCCTTGCTCTCCCAAGCCCAACGCAAAGCCCGTCCATGACCTCCGTGCCTCCTTCCCTTCGCCACGAAACAGAGCTGAGCTCTCTTTTGGGAGACAGAGGTGAAACCCGCCGAGCTGATGTTTATAAAGCTCTTTGAAGGTGAGTGTTAGCATGTACCTGCAGCAGCAGCCTGTCTTGTGTGCACTTATTAACATTCAGGGCATGCTCAAATAGCAGCTCTGTGGCGGTGTGTTAACTGTACTGATAAATCTTGTGTAAAAACAACACTCCACCGCACCGTTAAAGCTCCTTCCACCTGGGAACATCAAAGCCCAGCACAAGCACCGCTCCATCCTCGCAGCAGCCAGCATTGCTTTGTGCTGTGGTGCAGATGGGGCTGCGACGACCCAGCGCTGGGCAGGGTGCAGGGGCACCGCTGATTTTGGCAGGAGAAAGGTGGTGCTTGGGGTCCCTTAGCAAGGGACCCTCTGCACGACAATAATGACCTGGCCCAAAGTTTTTATATATACAATATAAATATATTTTTAAATATATCTCTATATCACTGCTGAGAGCTGACTGATGCTCCCTGGAAGAAGAGGGCAATATGCAAATTGCTGCAAGCAAATTTGGGTGTTAGCAGCTAGAAAAAAATATATTATAGCACAGATTTTAAGTCTGTGTCTTGCATGCTATGAAAGGTAATTGGATGCCATTATAAAACCAAATAGCAATGTGTATGAAAGTAGTCATGCCAGCGCTGAAACCCGGTGCCTGCCGTGCACAGAGTGCTACAGGATTGTGTCCTCTGCCCTCCTTTAAAGGCTGCAATCCCTTTTAAATGCATTTACCTCCCCTAAAGCTTTGAATACAAATCAGCTTCAAAGGAGGAGGTACCTGTTGTTAAATTTTTTTTTTTTTCTTGTAGCTTGCAATAAGTTACTACTGTTAAGAGACAGAAAATTTCTGTCAAGGGAAAAATCACTACATCAAAGAACAATTTAGGTTGCAAGGGACCTCTGGAGGTCATTCAGTCCAACTTCCTGCCTAAAGGAGGCCTGACCTCAAAGTTAGATCACGTTGCGATTTAAATGTGATGACATTTATTTATATAGCAATAATCATATAACACTTGAGTGAGTCAGTTTATACTAGGTCTGGCTTTTCTGAGTAAAGGGATAACTGGAGAAAATGGACTGGGATTTTTGAGACTGGCATCTAGATAACAGCGTAACCATCACCACTTCAGGATACGTTTTCCCAGCCTGGCACAAGCTGGGACCTGAAGGATGCTGTGCGAGGTGGGAGCAGCCCCACCTGCGGTGGGTGTCAGATGTGAGTGCAGCTGTTGGGAGCCAAGGGGGGTCTGAGGGTCCCCCATAAGCCCGGTCCCCTGGGCACACACATGTGTCAGATCCAGCTGTCCACGCTGCCTTTAACCTTCACGTAGCAAAATGTACCCTTAAACCTACACACAGAGACCTCAGTCCTACTCTTGCAGCTCCACTGCGTCTCTCTCCCCTCTGTCCTCCTCTCCCAGCCATCTGGGAGGAGCTGGAGGAAGAACAGAGACAGGAGAGCTTTAGTTCAGCAAATCCATAAATCATTTCATTCAATGATTATTTATGAACTAGATCACAAGCTTATGAGAGTAGCTCTTAAGAAAGAGTTCCTGACTCCTGAGCAGTTGGCATAGTTGTCCTCTGAGGGCATTAAATATGCATTTGACACAGGTGACTGTGGTGGTTCCTTCCATTAACCCACGGTGTCCAGCTTTCAGCCGTTACTGCATGTATTATGCACAAACATGGTAATACTTGGTAATTCTACCGTAGAGACTTCATTAGGAGTGCGCTGCCCTCTCACTCGGATGTAGCAAAGGTCCTGTCTTGGTTGGATTTATGTTGCCTGTGGTGTCCATCCTCCACCCAGCTCTCCTGCTTTGCTTATTTGAAAGCTTTTTTTCTCCAAACTATATTTAATACTTGGGATGGAGGCTTCTGCGGTGGGGCAGGATCGATGCAAGTTGCTGTTCTTGGCTGCCAAGTACAGCAGCAAAACATGACTCTCGTGTTGTCTTTGCTTCTCCTGCCATGTCTGGAATGTTTTTCAAGTTTTTTTGGGGGCTGATGCCAGAACAGACATCTTCATGGTGCAATACCCCTCATCCCTATACCTGAAAAGGATGCCCCAGCCGCCGCAGCCCTGCGTGCTCACACCTGTCTACTCAGTGAGGATTGAGTAGCAGCGATGAACTGCCTGAGTGTGAACATGGCAGGGTTAATTTTGAAGACAAAAGGGCTATGGGGCCCCATTGCAGCCCTTGGGCAGGTTGGGCACTGCCACTTTGGGGTNCCCATAAGCCCGGTCCCCTGGGCACACACATGTGTCAGATCCAGCTGTCCACGCTGCCTTTAACCTTCACGTAGCAAAATGTACCCTTAAACCTACACACAGAGACCTCAGTCCTACTCTTGCAGCTCCACTGCGTCTCTCTCCCCTCTGTCCTCCTCTCCCAGCCATCTGGGAGGAGCTGGAGGAAGAACAGAGACAGGAGAGCTTTAGTTCAGCAAATCCATAAATCATTTCATTCAATGATTATTTATGAACTAGATCACAAGCTTATGAGAGTAGCTCTTAAGAAAGAGTTCCTGACTCCTGAGCAGTTGGCATAGTTGTCCTCTGAGGGCATTAAATATGCATTTGACACAGGTGACTGTGGTGGTTCCTTCCATTAACCCACGGTGTCCAGCTTTCAGCCGTTACTGCACGTATTATGCACAAACATGGTAATACTTGGTAATTCTACCGTAGAGACTTCATTAGGAGTGCGCTGCCCTCTCACTCGGATGTAGCAAAGGTCCTGTCTTGGTTGGATTTATGTTGCCTGTGGTGTCCATCCTCCACCCAGCTCTCCTGCTTTGCTTATTTGAAAGCTTTTTTTCTCCAAACTATATTTAATACTTGGGATGGAGGCTTCTGCGGTGGGGCAGGATCGATGCAAGTTGCTGTTCTTGGCTGCCAAGTACAGCAGCAAAACATGACTCTCGTGTTGTTTTTGCTTCTCCTGCCGTGTCTGGAATGTTTTTCAAGTTTTTTGGGGGGCTGATGCCAGAACAGACATCCTCATGGTGCAATACCCCTCATCCCTATACCTGAAAAGGATGCCCCAGCCGCCGCAGCCCTGCGTGCTCACACCTGTCTACTCAGTGAGGATTGAGTAGCAGCGATGAACTGCCTGAGTGTGAACATGGCAGGGTTAATTTTGAAGACAAAAGGGCTATGGGGCCCCATTGCAGCTCTTGGGCAGGTTTGGCACTGCCACTTTGGGGTGTCACTCGACAATTAAAGAAGATGCAAGCGATGTTTGCAAAGAACAGATTAATTCAATTTGACAATAGCACTGGGAAACCGTGTAAATGTAGAGCAAGCTCTTTGGGGTGGGGGGGAATATTATTTCCACTGTTTGCTCCTTGGCTTTCCTTTAAAAGTAGACGCAGATTTCCAGCTCTCACGTGGGAGTAGACATACTTCTTGTGTCTAATAAGGGTTTTAATAAGTGATTATTTTAGGTACAGCTGCTGTGGAACTTGTCACTCGGTATGAACTGGGGAAAAGTTGCTGGATTTGTATAATATTTGAGAATCCTGTGCAAGATTTCCCCCAAACCTGGAAACTTGGGTGGATCTGAGTAGCAAGAGTGCCTGGAGAGAGCTTTCCTTCCTGCCCGCTTCCTCGCTGCTCTTCTGCTGCAGAGCTCAGTACCGTTGCTGGTTTGCACCTTCACCTTCCAGGTCTCGAGGCAGAATCGGAAATGACCGAGTTTGGTGCAGCAGCTACTGGTTCCCACAGAAAGTTTTGGATATTTTCATTGCTGTCAATCTCCAGTGGTTGTTTTATTCTAGGACTGTTTTCACCTAGTGGCTACAGAAATACATTGCCAATTTTCAGTAATTCTAGTAAGGTGGGCACACCCACCTCTGCTGTACGTTCTCCACCTACAGCTCCCCAGGTCTGCTGTCTGTCTTCTCCTGTAAAATCTGAAACAGCCTCAGGGTAAAATAAATCTGAAACCTAAAAATCCTCTTAATGTCCTCCTTTTATCAAGGGCCTCACCCTCATGTGCAAGCTTTTACACAAGTTTCATTGTATAAGCCTACTAGTATGGACTACAGCTCCAGTTTTCTTTAGCATTGAATATTAGCATTTATTATTTATATAGTGCAAACAATGTGCTAAGTTTAGTATAATTGTCTTAGTTATGGATGCTATAAAAACCTGATTGTTAGTTTTGTGGCTTCATAAATCCACAACTTCTGATGCTCCAGTTATTTACCATTGAAATGTGGAATCTGCTTTGGCAGTATTTGTTGAAGATGGGAAACTCTGCTGATGGGCTTCTGGGTGACTGTACCTGAGTCACCGTGCCTGTGCGAATAGGCTCAGATGTTGCAGTTGTAGCAGTTACACGCATTTCTTGGGGATGAAGGATTAACAAATGATGGATTAGGCAAATTAATCTATGGTTTGTCAGGCGTACGTTACACAAGGTTCAATTTAGGTTGATGGATTTATTATTTATTATTTATTATTTGCTGTTGTGTGTCAGTAAGTGGCTGTTCCTAACATTATGATGTATGATAGCAGCCCATGGCTGAGCTGCTGTATATAAAGGTCATCGTTTCCATAATTAACCCCATTTTTCATGGTCTTTTAATGCCAATACATTAATTTGTGTTGGTCTGGAATGTGACAAAGAAAGAAATGCGTTTCCTTGGGTTAGATTTGCTTATGCTGAAGAGATCCAAAACACTGGACTGTGACCGCAGGTTTCTGGGGTAGAAACACACATGTTCTTCAGCAGATTGCCTGTACCTGAGTTTTTTCTGGACCAGGAGTATTTTCAAGAAGAGACAGAGGAGTTAGAGATACCAGTTTTAAAAAGCGATATTAAGCATGGCACTTCAGAGTGATACATCAGCACAAACCCTTCAGCAAGAGGTGGGGCTCTGGACCATGGCAGCTCTTGAATTTTGTTCTCTTTGAGGCCCCATGTTGCACCGTTGCAAACAGACCTTTCCAAGAGAGAAAACTCCCAGTCTTACAAGCTCCAGGGCTGTCCTGAGGATTCCCAGCAGCTATTTTTCAGTATGTTTTTTAAGGTGTTGTGATGCCATTTCCCACTCTCTGAGCTGCGAGACTCCTATCTTGCAGCTCGCTTGTTCCTGCTGAGCTGGGTTTTTGGGATGTGCTTGGGGACAGGAGTTTCTCCGTGAGGGCACGTCCCTCAGTCCTGCTTAAGGCTTTGGAAACTGCTGCTCCCATCTTGTAGCCAGCCTTGCATGACCGGGCTCTTGGAGATAAGATCACTGAGCTGCCCCAGCTGGGACTGACCCCCTTGCCTGGCTATTGCTGTCCATATTCCTGAATATGGAAAATGTAGGAAAATGCTCTTTTTCCCTGCTCCTGGTGCAGGAGTTGGGGCTGTGGCAGTTCCTGTAGAGCTGAGGCTGTATTTCTGCTCATGTGCATCACCATCTTCCGATTTGCCTGAGAGGGCAGGGGAATGGCAGAATCCTTCTGCCTGTCTGGTTCTGCTCAGGCAGCAGCAGGTTCTGCTCTGAATTTCCCCATCTCCGTGCCTTAAATCAGGACCTTAAGGCTGGCAGAGCACCCTGCTTAATGATACTGTGGGCTAATAATTTACAGCAGAATGCAAAGGAAAAGTAAAATAGTGTGTTTTTAATCTTTACAAATGTATCTAGATAACCAGGAGACAGACTTATCTTTTGTATTACAAGAAAGGGGGGAAAAAATCCACATCACGGAACATTGCTGTACCGTCCTTGGCCTTTTCTTCAGCCTTTGTCTTTCTCCCTATATCTTGTGCTGTTGAATTAATGCGATATGAACTCGGAATACTTAAGTGATCTATTCATTTTAATTAGCTTCCTAATAACTTCTGGACAGTGATCGAACATAACGTTAGGGACTGTGCTTTTTCACTTCCCAAAGTGCCGGGCACTGGCAAGATGCCTGCTGGTGTGTGCGTTCCTGCCCTGCTTATCTGCTGAGAGGCTTCTGGGACCGGAGGAGTTGTGGGCAGGTTACACCGATGGACGGGTGGAAGAACATGGATGCATGTTTTGGTGGCTGTGAGCGCTTTCTGTTGGGAGGCTCCGTTTCCCCAGTGCTGCACATGGGGGGGTTGTCTGGTCTGCCTGGGCCTGAGCAACCCTGGTGCAAGCTGAGCGTTCGCCGGTGGGGTGGTCTTGACGCAGGAATCGACCGTGAGCTGCTTCGGCTCATGCATTCAGACGGCTGCTAGTGCTCCGCACCGCCCTGCCACTGTGCCAGCGAAGAGCCACGTTGTTCTGCAGCCTTTGAGCCGCTGACTGGGGAAGCGTTCCCACCAGATGGGCCTGTCTGGATTCTGACGGCATCCTCAGCGGGAAGCATACGGCAGGAGGCTGGGGATGAGGAGGTGAGGAAACCAGCAATGCTCCTCGCTTTTCTCTGTGTGCGCATGAAGCTATGAATGGGAGAGAAGTCGGGGAGCTCTTGAGCAGCCAAGACTGTGGGCAGAGAAATTCGCACCATTCCAGTTTACTGAAGCTGTGAAAGATGTGATAGATGAATCACTTTTGCAGCAACTTTCTCCGCCACCAGATTCCCTGAGATGTTAAGCTTTGCTGTATGCAGCATGTACTTGAGGAAAAGGTAGAAGGGATGTTCTCTGAATTAGGGGGAAGTCTGACGCACGGAGACATTTTTCAGGGGAATAATTTACATATGCGTTCCCTTTCTAAAAATATCAGTCACAGTATTGCCTCTATTTTTGTGTGCAAGGCTCCTTAGGCTGGTAGGTGGATAAAGCTGGGAATCCGCACTTACGTGGATCCAAATACCAGAAGTCCATCCGGGCTGCAGCATGGGATGCCTTGTGCTTTGCTCAGGAGGCAGAGCTTGGGGATGGCTAAACTCCAGGTCGGGTGAAAAGGATATATTCAGCCTGACAATGCCCCAGAATGTCATCCGCACATGGTCTCATGAGCGTGGCCTGACGGGCAAGCATTGAAGTCGTTTTTTTGCCTATTTCCTTCGGGAGAAGGCAGTACGGCCGAGCGGAGGGCAGTGAGCTCCTCTGGGAGGAGCAAAGGAATACGTAGGAAAGTTTCGTTTCTTTGGGCAATGGCTAAGAGAGCTGGTGAGGAATGGTGTGTTACACATAATGGTGATTTCCCTGGAGGTCGGTGGGTAGTCATGCTGAGCCAAAGGGCTTTTCCCCCCAGAGCTGCCCATGCATCACTGTCCCTACATCTACACATGTTGGAGCCCTGTGGTCCCGGCCCCACGCTGAGGGAGAGGAGGGGTGTCGATGAGTTTCTCCTGTTCTGCCTCCTGGCATTGAGAGGGAAACTGAGTTTTCAGATGCTTTTGGCATTGTCCTGCTGACATCTGACAAAGTCGAAAGTGAATTCCCTCTGACAGCAACAGGAACGCATGTGGGTCTGCACTTAGCTCAGCCCACAGGTTACAGGTGTTGGAGTTTCATCTTAGTGGGGAAAGGATGATCTGGGGTCGGAGCATACTCTGTCATTTCTTCATTGGAAGTGGTCCTTTCTTGTGCTCTTTTTGTGTGTCTGGGGACCCCAACCAAAGTGGGAACCCCAACCAAGGTGTGGTCCCAGAGTCTAAAGGGACAGCACTGTCCCTGGTGTCCATCCTGGGGACTGGGCACGACTGCAGGATAAGATCACCTTCCTGCCGAGATGCTTAAGGCAGAACCTGTGTCTTGACTTAATAATAAATTAAGTAGCTCAATAGAAACACACATTTATCTTGAACTTCTGTCATGTAACATCCTACAGAAACAAAGCAGGAGAAGTCACTCAACAGCCTTCTCCATCCCCAGGTCTCCCATGTGGGATTTGCCTTAGCCTTTGCCTTGGGCCTGTAAGGCACTGGTGAGAAAAGAAAGCAAAAGAAAAGGGTGGGGGGCGTGTACAAGCTGGACATTAATAAATGAAAGCTGGGGATAAAAAAGGTATTGCTACCACCAGAGGGGTGAGGTTGTGAAACAGCTGCGCAGCAACAGTGTGTCTGAGTGTATGTGTGGAGCCTGTACAGTTTTATGATGGAGGCTGATAAATTTATGGAGGGGATTATATGGCGCAGACTTAATGTTAGCAGGGACTGGCTAACCGGTGGAAACCACTGCTGAGAACTTTGCAGGGCAAGAGCTACGCCGATATACAAATAATGTTTGCAGTGAAGATGTCACCAAGAACAGTTTTTGCTCAGGGTTACAATGGCTGAGCTGAACTAGGTCAGACGCTCTCCAGCGGTGTCGTGGCAGCCTCCTCAAAATGGACATGCAGGGCTCTGACTAATGGGGAGAGGGGAAAACATGCAGGGCCGCAGCTGAAACACCGGGGAAAATTTGTGAAGTTTTTTTTTTCTCTTTTCTCTGTTGGTTTTGTTAGTGCGTTCAGGAAGTCCCATTAACACCCACTCACTCCAGTAACACACATCATTTTGCACCTTATTGTGTCTTCTATGAAAAGCTGGTACTGAGGAAGCAGTCTTGTGCTTCTTTGAAATCGTATGTCAGAAAAAAACATCACCCAGACAAACAAGCTCACAATCCGGAGCATGCCGGAGATTGATTTGTAGCACTTTTCTCCCCCAGCTTATCTGTTCAGAAGTGTTTTGGCAAGCCGTGAAAAATCGGAGCCCTTTACTGTCAAATGCAATCGATGTCCAGGGGAGCTGCGTTAAGGGATCCGGGTGGGTGTTCGGGCTCTGCCAAGGAGACGAACAATTCCCATTGAAGGGATGCTCGTCTAGAAGAGCAAATGCAGCTGGGAAGTATTTTGCAGTCCGTGAACGAGGACAGGAGAAGAGCGGTGAGAGCGGACCGTGCAGGCTGCAAAGAGAGCTAGAGGAAAGAGACGCCACACCAAATGTAAAACAAATGGGACCTGCCTACTCATTCATATCTAGTATTTTTCTAAGTGTTGCTGTTTTTCTGCATCCCGTTAAGCTTTTTGATTTGTTTCCATCTGTTCAGCATAGATCACTTCTGCAGTTTACTTAAAACACAAATACCCTTTATGAATCTCTACAGATGGTTTTCAAAGACTTATAGAAAGACAAAGATAAGATCAAGAAAATCTTGAGTGTTCGCCTCGGGGGGAAAAAAATGGGACAGTCGCTTTGCCTTGCAGCTGCAAACCACGTCAAATCAGACACTTTGATATGTTTCATTTTCTGTCTGAAGTCTACATCTGAAAGGCAGCCTGGCTTATTTCAGTCAATGCGCAATTTTTCTTAGTCGGGGCTCTTTCTCAGCTTCTAAAAAAGATGCTCATTTGCATCCTAGAACAAAGACAGCGCTTTTCCCCCTCTACGTTCAGTGTGTCTACGCCAAAAACTAGTCATGCTGCAAAGTGTGTGTATGTGTGTGTGCAGGGGCGGTGTTTGTTTTCTCGAGCGGCTCTCTCCTGCTCTGTTACCTCTCCTACGCAGAGAAGGGAACACGTCCACCTTAAATGTATGGCATTACTAAGAGCTGACTGAAAAAAAAAAACAAAAAAACCACCACCAAAACAAACAACCAACTTGTAGGAGTCATGCACGTTAGCACTGGACTTTATGTGCAGAGACAAGGTGTGTATTGTTTGCCCAATTAAAAAGATAAAACTTGTAGACCACAGTCAGCGAAATGAGCTGTGAAATGAGTGATGACTCGCTGAACAGGCAGGTGCACGCACAAAAGCATATGCAAACTGGTCTACTTATCTAAAGACAGGTTTATTGCCTGGTCATCAATTTACACTGAGGTTGCTTCAGAAATCCTGGCCTGCCTTTGTGCTGCGCTCTCAGGTAAGCTGTAAAAGGAGTAGCGTCTCCGGTGCTTTTCTCGCCTTTTGGAGCGGGAATGGTTATCGAGGGTGGAAAGGAGGTAAGAGATAAGTGGAAGGGCTGGGGTTTGTCGAGGGGGGAGCTGGCTGGGGACACCGTTGTGGCATTGGTCACAGTGCCCAGTCTAGGTCTGGCTCAGTGGTGTTTGTGCTGCTCAGCAGGTTCCTCCCGAGCGTGTGTCCTCTGCAGGGAGAAAGGCATCCAGCCCAGAAATGAGGGGATGTGAAACGAATGCCTTGTATGAGCCTTGCTCCTGGACGTAAATAACTCGGTTGAGGAGGCACAGAGGAGAGGTTCAGCTCGTTTGTCTGGACCTCAGCAGAGAGATTTTAGTGAAACGTGTAAAAATTATAGATTCCTATCCTATACCAATCCAACCTGATTTCTGTGAAAATGAGCGCTTGTAACAAATAATTATAGATGAAGTTTGCAAACAGTCAGTGTTGCTTTGTGGGGAGCTGCTCACCCAAGAGTTTTTTGCTTGGGGCTGTGAGCCCCCAGGAGAGGGGGCGTCTCCTGCGCATGCTGTACGAGCAAGAGGTGGCGTGAGCTAAAATACCGATTTTGAACCTTGGTGTGATGGAAATACCAGCAAGTTCTATAAATAAGGGCTCATATGCGATCTTGCTTGGTGCAATGACGTTAAAAATTGTTTCTCAGGGAAGTCAGAAGACAAGAACATCGCCTGCAATCTTGCACGCTGAATTTGCAAATGAAGCAGGCTTCCTCTTTCCGGCTTTCTTTATAGGTCGAAGAATCTATCCTTCCTGCAAGAATTTTACAACCATATAAATCAAGCCTTTTCCGATGCGCGTGTGTGGTTTGGGGATTTAGGATTGGCCTAAACCAGATAATTTTATGGTTTGCTTTAGAAGTATGTGTTTCTAGGGATTAATGCTTCTCAGACTCGGCTGTGAGGCTTTTAACAGAAGACAAGTTTGGGTTCGTTACCGAACTTTCGCACAAGAAAAGGACAGCCATATTAGATTATTTTGCATCCAGGTAGTTAGTCTGCGAACCAAATCATTGTTGGAAAATTTCAAACTGCTTGAATGAGCATGTAATCCACGATGAGTAACGTCATCTGTTGAAGCTTCTCGAGCAATAAGCACGGCTTGACCGTTAGCCACCGAATTCACTGCTCCTGATCTTGAGTAATAGAGACACATTCTCTTTTTAACGAAGAGGTTCAGGAAATCCAAAGTTCATAAAGCAAACACATCTGGCGGCTGTGCTTGTGATGGATTTCACACTCCAGCCTGACTCTCTGACATTTGTCTCCAAAGAACATTCATTTCAAAAGCAAGGGTGAGAGCATGGCTGAGACAAATTGGTTATCAAATTAGACTGATTACAGGTTGGTGGGGTTTTGTAACACTCATTTCTGTTAAATTTCCTTTACTCACTCTTCAGAGAATCTCGTGCTAAAGCTTCAGATCTAAGCGCTACCAAATCTCTGAATTTTTTCAGGTTCTGGCCCATCTCAGTTTAAGGGGACTGTGGTTACCTCCTAAAGAAACCTTCGCCTAATGCGAGGCAGCAGAGAGCTGCTGGAAGCAGCTGCAGTTCTGAAATGGGGAAAAGAAAACTGCTCTAAGGAAAGAGGGGTAATCAGCAGAGTTGAAATTTCAGAGTTCATGTCTTTTGGCTTGATGAACAAAGTTTTATTGTGGGACAAAGAGAGAGAAAGGACTTCCGGGCACTGCCTGTAACACTTCTTAACTGGTGCAGATCAAACAGGAGTTTTCTTAAGTAGGTGAGCGTATGCATGTGTGCCTGTGTGCATAATGCAGGGGAGGTCTCTAGACATTCATATCATAGAAAAGCTGGAGCTGCCACGTGCTCATCCCTGTGAGTGGGGGGAGCAGCCCCCCAAGCCCCCAGAAGGTCCCTGCCTGAACACACGGATGCAGAAGATCTCAGTAAGGCCTCAGTTATGTGACATATTTCCATAGATTTCAGTTGTTGTACCAAGTCTCTATGAGGTCTGTCACAATGTCTTTGTGTCGCTCCAGACAGAATGACGGTTTTATGAAGTTCACTTTATAAAGGATTGACCCCGTTATTGCAAGGTAACGCCTGCCCCTGTGCTAAAGCACTTGGGCAGTGAGGACTCTCTCCTTGTTTCCAACATGTCTCTGATGCTGTGTGTAGTTATTTTCTGAGAATAAAGGAAAAGATGGAGAAGAGATGAGACAAGAGGGACTGAGTGTGGTACAGCCCTGAGAAACATCAGACCCTGGAACTGCTCAATCTGGGAACATTGATGTAACACACACCCATAGGTACATTAATAGCACTGACCTTGTAATTTCAGTGCTTGTATTTACTAACTATTATACATATATTTTATTTCATCTGTAGCTGAAAGAGTCTCTGCTTCTGCTAGGTCAAAACTGCAATAAGAAGAAAGAAAACCGAAGCCCTCTACTTTATTCTTGACTTTGCATGTACTTCCCTTTAGCCGTATGCTATACTATATTCTTTGAAAAAGTTCCGTGCCATTGCTCTTGCTCTTTCCTAGCCACTGCAGGTTTTTGATGAAGCTGAGTTATGACTGCAGCTGCAAAATACCGTATGGTATTCATAAGGTGGGGATATGGTTCTCATAATAAATTCAATTAAACTGTGTGTTAAAATGCATGGTGTGCAGCACCGTATCTCCCACCGGTCACAGTGTTTCCAGCAGCTGTGTGCCATTGTCTCCGTGCCCTTCACCTTGGAGCGTTGCTTCACCTTGCCTTTGGTTGTCTCCATCTGGTACCTACTGTTGGTTTGCCAGAGCAGAGAACTATTGCAGATGGAGAAGACGCTATCATCTGGTACAAGTGCAAGTCTAGGGGAGGCTGAGCAGAGCATGGGTCCAGGCCTCTGTTTGGAGGATGGAGATGACCTTTTGTGTTGGAAGAGGATGTTTATGCTCTCAGAAGAGACACATAAAGGCAGGAACAGGAAGGATTTGGGGGCAGGCAGAATATTTGGCTGCAGTAAGAGTTAACTAATGGCAAGACATTTACAAGGAGAGATGATTTGTGAGCTGAGATTTTTATTTTTTGTCTTTCTATTCCTGACCTTTGCTATAGGGAATTGAACAGCGCAGTCATCAGTTCATCCCTCCACGTGCAAGAATGCCATTTTCAAAATCTGTCCTTAGCTTTTAGGACTTCTGGGGAGTCCTCGCAGTAGCGTTTGAAACAAATCCCTCATGCATACAGTAATCAGGTTTTTCCACGCACCTTTTAGAAAATGCCTGTCAGTTCCCCACTGAGCTGGGATGCTCTGCTGAGGGGCTGTGCCCCAGGAGGGAGTGTGAGCACAATGATAACACAACTGCGCTGTGATCACCCTCTCGTCCTTTGTGATATATGAAGGTACTTGTTCACTTGGTAAAGAGGGACTACCAGGATGCAGGGGGAAAAATAAAATAAAATTGAGTCCCACTGCTGTAGCGAAATCAGAACAGAGACTTTTGCTTTAATGAATAAGAAACTCGCTAACTAAAAAATCGTCCTTGGGATACATGTTCATTGTGTCTGCAAAATGGGGAATGTGTGGCATGTGTATTTATTTTTAAGAAAGTAATAAAGTACCTTGAAAGAAATGTTTTAAAATGTTCCAACAATCCACCAGCTGTTTGCAATTTTGTTCAACTACTAGAAGTAGAGTGCTGGCTGCATAGATGCTGCTGCAAGGAATTAGCTCCTTCAAATGTCCTTCTGAGTCTTGATGTTGGCTTATTCAACAGCCATCTTCAGCTGAGAAATCTTTAACTTGAAAGATAATTTCCCCGTCTGCTACTAAACATCCGAATAACCTTTTACTGTGTAAGTAGTCTCCTCTCCCACCGATGAGCTCAGGCACTATTCCCTGTGCTCAGCTTTTCCTGGAATTCCAGCTCTAACCTAAGTTCCTGAGCGATTTGTTGCAGGTCAACCGATATCTGTCTTGGAAATGTTTTGGTGAGATGCAGTTGGATGGAAGATTGCTATTTTCAAAGAATTAACTTCAAATGACCCTCCGGAAGAGCTTAGACTCCCCGTTTTGTATTTTGCCTTCGGCAGTTTGTTTTATTACAAGCCCTCAAAAAAATTCTCACCCCTAGGAAGCACCTCCACCAGGTTAGACAGCGACCAAGCCTCATCCCAGCCGTACAAAACAAGGCTGTGCTTGCTCGCACAGGTGAACCACGGCAGACCTAGCCCCGGGAGCCCCCCCGCCCTGCTCCAGCAGGCCGTGGCACACGTGGTGCGGAGGTGCCCATCCTACAAGGGAAGCCTGCCAGAGCCTGGCTGCATGCCGCGGATGAAGGCAGCGGGGTTTAACTGGGGGTGAGCTCCTCCATGGCACTCAGACAGGCGCTGCGGGAGTTGCGCAGGGCCCTAGGGCTGGGGTGGTCCCGCCCCAGCAGTTTTTTCTAGTCGATGAGGTAATTACACCTCTGTTGCATAACACATGGTCTCTGACACTCTGTTACGAAACCAGAGCAGAGAATTTTTTCCAAAACTTCTTAAGGTGGCTGGACTTGTCAAATCCTCCTTGTTACAAACCAAAGTATTTTGGGGAAGATTGTGCTGTGGGCAGTGATGCTGTTCATGGAGACCCTTCTCTTTGCTGAGTTGTTTCACCAGCCCGCCAACCTGAGGAGTTTTGTCTGGTGTGATGGTGTTTTAGCAATGTTCATCCCATCAAAAACCTTGGCTGACTTGAGGAGCACCACTGTGAACTTGCGCTGCTGCTCCTAAGAGGATATTGAAGCACTTGGTCTTTGAGAACCACAGGGGCATTTGTCACTGGGGTATGATGGCCTAGGAAGGCTTGGCCAAGGGTGAGGGTGGGGTTGAGCGGTTATCCACAGGGTCAGCTGTGCCCCCAGACACGCTGCTCGTCTGCCTCAGCCAGCAGCAACGAAGGAAGAGTGCATAGGGAAAGGCATGGGAGCAGAAGAGCCAGGTCTGGCATTTGACATCATTGCCACTGCTGAAGAGCAGGTCCCAGGACCGTCGTTCGGGGCAGCACACGTGGGTGCACCAGCAGTAGTGGAGAGCCAAAGCCGGATGAGGAGCGAGGCAGCAGCATGTCCCCCTCAGCACAACACACGTGTGGAGGACCTTCCTACGCACTACGCAGCTGGGAAGCGTGGTGCTTGGAGATCGTTTGCTTGCTGACAAGCAAGTGGGGTGTAGGAATATTCATGACCCAGATTCTGATAAAGGTGTTTTGATAGAAACACACAGGCAAACTGAAAAAAAAGTCTGTGACGAATGTTACATTTGCTTGGGACCTTTCTACTGCTGGATGGAAACTGCAGCTAACCAACGTTCCATCAAAGCCTGGGTGGTGCAATGGGTGAGGACTGGTGTGGCCCTGGGTCTCGTACCGGTCTCGTCACTGACCCCGGGGAGGCCCTGGGCAAACTGCTCTTGGGTTTTGATGTGTCAGGTCTCTGCCACAACCCTAGTTCTGCACACACGCTTCAAGGTTTCTATCCTAAATCTTTTCATGCGAATAAGCAAGATGAAAAGAGTTGAACATGAGCATTTCTTAATTCAACTAATGCATTTCTTTCCCACAATCTGAATCATAGAGGAAAAAAGCTGTCAGAGCTTCAGCCACGAAGGATGTAAAGCTGGTATTATACCTTGTAAAACAAGTGATGCAAACTGGAGCCAGTATAATGCTGAGTGGGCAACTCTGCAGCTGAAGTGCAATAGATTATCTTGAGCTTGAGTGCTGAGGACCATCAGTCATGTGGTTTCCAAGAAACTGAAGATTTAGACTGAGAAATGATTTGGAGATAAAAACTCTGTGACTACATCAGGGAAAAAACCCGCATTTAAACTGAGATCCGTTAACCGATACGGCCTGGGCAACAAACTTCTAAAATACACTTTTTTTTCTTTTCCTAGGTAAACAAATCTGTGTAGTTTATCTACATTCCTGTCCTGCCTCCAAAGTTAATTTCTTTGAAGGATAATGAATGAGAAACAAGTTAAAACCATGTTGTAAGTGGCTGTCTTACAGGATTCCCAGGGGTCTAGGGCCATTTAGCTAGCTACCATCTCTGCTTCCTCCTCGCTGAGGCGGGCTGTTCAGTACAGCAGAGCAGAAGAAAGGCTTTTAACCTAACAATTAATTTGTGTGGCAAGATGTGGCACAAAGGAAAAAGCAGCAGAAGAAAGGAGTTTCCTTTGTTGCTCGTTTATTCCTGAAACACACTCTGTGCACCTGACATGTTTGCTGCCTTCATTCTGGATCTAATGCAAGAAGTTGGCACAGGCTTTCTACAGTGGTTAATTTTAAATGTAACAAGATCACGCTATGGTACTTGACACATCTCTAAGAGCAGCATCGTGACACTGTTGACACTGAATGTTCACTAATGGCACCGGCTGCCAAACTCAAATGTAAAATGAGTGGGATAACAACAGCAACATTTAGAAAACTTCATTCAAGGGAGCATTTAAAATTTTATCAGGTCTAACTGGCGTGGTAGATTTGCAGATGTGGGGAATATCCAGTTTCTTTTGCTTACTCATAAGCTTCAACGTGCGAGCCAACTACAGCTCCATCCCCTGAGGCAGGGAAACCCAGAGGTACAGCAGCCGAGTGCACATGCTAACATCTGTCCTCGTGGTACTGTGGTGCCTGCTTGGACTGATTCAAAGACCTAGCTCCTGTTTGTTTTTTTTCTTCCAGGCTAAAGCTGAATTACTGGGTTATTAATGGTCTTAAAACAGTTGTATAGATATGTTAGAATATATCGCCTTAGCTTTTCAGTCAATAAAATAAAATATAATAACATAAAATCAAAATCAAAGTTCTATAAAGAAATATGGCTGAGTTAATCATTAGCTAATGATCTGTTTGTGAGCATGTAAGCAGAAAAGAATTACTCTTTTCTGTGCTATTGCTGTGAACATTTCTAAGTATAGATGCAGTTATAGTGGTTTAAATCTTCTCCACAATTACAGCTATAGTGTAAACATTTTATACAAATATAACTTCATTCACACTTTTGCTAGCACAAGCTACTTTCCTAAAAAGCACTTCTATTTAAATATTTATACAAAAAATTGGTGGGTTTTGAAACACATACTTAGTTCTGACACTGTATGTCCCTCATTTAAATCAGCGCGACTAGGTAGGAACAGGGCTCCTCTTCTTGGAGGCAGTGAGAAAAGAATCGTAGGGAAAGATATTTTTTTGTACTGATGTTTCAAATCCTTCTTTCTTCCAGTGGGGAACTGTGGTAGAACTAGCCGACACATTTTGGGTCCCAATAGGTTTTCAATATCTGTACATCAGTGGTATTTTAAATTTAAACATTCTGAAAGTTGAAATTTTTATTCAGGGGAAAGCTACGGGTTTTAAATTTTTGTAAGTGGTTCTACTCAGAAATAGGCTTTGCGGTACTTTGAGAGTACTCATTTGTGGCCAAAGGATAACAAAAGAGAAAAGATATTTTATTTTCTTTGTACAACCTGCAGCGGATATCCTGAGCGGGGCTTTGCTGTACAACCTCACTTCGGTGATGATGATAATAAGTTCCTCCAGTTGTTAAGGACGGCTAATAAAGTTGAAAAGCACCTTTTGAAAAATGATTAGCTAGATAATAAAGTATGTCAACTTGAAAATATGCATTCTTCATGTGATGACTGAAGATAGTTTATCACTTTATGAGCGACACATCCATTTATAAATATTTATTCTCTCCAGTGGTACTGATAAATCTTTTGAGCCTATAAGCCCATTGATACATACGCAGTAATATCATTTGTCTTTCCAATGTATTTTATTTATTATTGACTAATTGCCTGCCAGATTGTAAATATGATAGGGGTGGCATTGTGCTTTGATTAACTGTATGTTAAAGTACCCAGAGGAATTTAGATCTAGCTCTGAGCAAAGACATCCAAGGCAATAAATTGTATATTTTGAAATCAGCTATGCAGTATGGAGCTGCAGCGCTAGTTAAACAAGCTGAGCAGAGGCATTTTCCAGAGCAGTTTATTTTGATTAATGGGTTCCCAAAAGCCTCTTGCTGCTGTTTACAATGGATTTGCTGTAATATTTACAATAAACTGGGGTTAGTCAAGAGAGTTTTAATGTACTTCGGCAGGTTACTTGCTCTTCACAAACCCAGGGCAAGAAGTACGCTGCAAAGTCAAACCTGTAAATGTTTCGTCCTTCTGCTTTAGGCACACGTGTGGCTTTTTACTTCTCTCTCCCCCTTCGACTCCCCTCTCAGACATTTTCTTAACCAAATGTTTAGAACCGGCTTAACACATCTTGAACCATCTATGTGATGACTGGAGATAATTTATCACATTAGAGCTGACACACCGTTTATAAATATTTATTCTCCGCAGTGGCACTGATAAATGGGCTGAGCAATAAGGCCGCTGGCGGAGGCTTGTGGCAGCGCTCGCCTTCGCCTCGTCCTCCCCGAGCGAGCTGGTCTGGCACCGACACGCTCCTGGGCAGGCTGGGAACACAATTAGGGCAGCGATATCTCTTGATTAACTCCATCAAAATGCTTTGAATTAGGACACGCAAGACCTTGTTAACCAGCTGTTCTCAAACATCCTGAGCAATGAAATTCAAAGTTTTCCATGGCACAAATGCTGTAGCAGCAGGAGGGTTTTGAGCCGGGCGGCTCTTGACACCCACCACAAACACGTGTGTTTGCTCACGTCTTTGTTTTCGTGTCTTGAAACCATAAAGGCCAAACGTTATAGTCCTGCTGAAATAAAAATTCCTCTGTGGAAGCTGCTTGCCTGAAACATGGTGCAAGATGGGCGCTGTGGTAATTGACGGCTGCGTTCTGCCCTGCCTCTGCGTGGAAGACGACTGCCGGCAGCGCAGGCACTACAAGCCCCTCAGCACGCTCCTTCTTTTCTAAAAATTGAACGAGTTTGTCAGGCCATATTTATGCACCATGTAATTTGACAGAAATTCTATTGTAATTAGCACCCGCTAATCACTGTCAGTAACATTAGTTAGCTAATTGTACCTTGGGCATTAAAAAACAAAGCACACCCATATCCAGTATGTAATTTTGTCGAAACAGATGAAAAAGCAAACTGCGTGTGTTCTCCAGAGGGACGTGGCCAGGGCGATGGTGACATGTGCTGTTGCCCCTTTCCGAGTCTCCCCTGGGGACCTTCTGGACCTTCTCCAGAGGCCTCGTAACCTGAATTTGTGGGATAGTTTGTGGATGGTGCTTTGTAAGCAGGCAGGAGGAGGGTGAACTTTGCAGGACTGGTGCAAGAAATCCCCAGGATTAGAGAACTCCAGAGGCAAAAATGAAAGCAGGAGCCAGGGACAGATGTTGTCCTGACGGATGGGCCAAGTCAAGGAAGGGTTTGGCGTTTCCAACCACGTGAAACGATCTTGTTCAGATTTTTTTTTTTTTTGTCCTAACATATTTATTTCTTCATGCTTGAAGAAAAAGTGAATGCCATCGTCCAGAGCTGTTGCAGCAGTCTTTCCTCCATGGATGCAGGATAATCTAGCTCTCTTTGATTTCCATTATGCTTTCCAGTGGATCTGAGATGTAATTAATTAATTGATTTTTGCTGCCAGTCCCCTAATTAACACTAAATAAAAATTCATGCCAGAGTTAATAGCTTTAAAGGTTGGAGGCAGGAGCTTCTGCTGCTCAGGTCCGCTGCCCGTTCTGCAGTGCATTTGGGTTATATTCCCTGTCATGCTTTTAATTCCTAAGCAATTGAAAGTTAATTTCATTCTTAACTGAAAGGGAGCCAGAAATGGGTTACTGTTACGCAACTGGTTTTGTTTTATGGCCTTCACAGGGCTGCGTTCAAGGCCCAGTTAAAATACCGATGGGCAAACTGGGATAGCATGGCAGGGACATGATCCTGGTGTAACACAATTCCCCAAACCCGTGAGATTTATACTGTGGATAGGCCTGAACCTTGTGCTGCTGATACTTACTGGAAATGCTGTGCTCTTTGCTCTTTATTGTACTGGACAATTACCATGTAGATCCATTACTTAGTATTTGTACAATGCTTTGAGGACATGAAGTGCTAAGCAATATTATGCATAGCCTAGTGGAAGTGTACTAACAAAAGGTCAGGTCGTTTTTATCTATTATCTCTTACTAGACAATAAAATGGTAGCAGACTAGACAGAATTATTGAAAATATTGCTTTATTTGTAGGTAAAATGAATTATCTGAACAATCTTACTCCCTCATGGGAGCAGGAATGTTGAAATGCCTCCGAGATCTATACTGAGCCTGGGAAAGGTGGCCAGCCCCCGTACTGCTAATGAGGGCTCCTGGCTTTTGGTAAGCCACTAAACTCTTGAAAACATCCCCATAAAATTGATCTGAAAAAATTAAAAACATTCTCTGGTTGTCTTAAAGAATGGAAGAAAAATAGGAAAGAGATTCTCTTTCCTTCTGACTGCTCCTTTCACTTTCATGTCCCTGTGACTTCTTGGCTCAAAGTCTTCGTTTCCTTGGCCGTAAGTGGGAGAATCTCTGAAGCTCCTTCTAAAGCGTCTCAAGACACTTCATTGAGAACTAAGATCATACGCAGTGAAATATGGCCCTGTTTGACAAAACTGAGATTTGGTAAAGACCTCTGCAGAGTGGCTATGTGACATCATTGTCTACATTATTTTCAATCATTAAGGAATTTAGTTCATGAGGTGGGCTTGAAGCAGTTCAGGTATGAGTGAGCACATCCAAGGCAAATATCCTGTCATTCTAATTATTGTCCATTTTGTTTGGGGAAACACATGGGAAGGTTCGTGTTACAAGGGGTTTTGTGTTCTCCTAGTTGTTGTTAGCAGTACTATCTTCCCCA
Source organism: Steatornis caripensis (assembly GCA_013398225.1). Classification (NCBI taxonomy): domain Eukaryota; kingdom Metazoa; phylum Chordata; class Aves; order Caprimulgiformes; family Steatornithidae; genus Steatornis; species Steatornis caripensis. The sequence goes on along the minus strand of VZSC01008472.1, from coordinate 1,100,891 downwards.
AAAGTGGAAGCATTCATAGATTCTCTTCCATTTTCCACTGCTTTGTGTTCTCACTTGCGCTTTTGCAGTCACAGTGCTAGCAGCTGTGATGCACCTCAGAGCCCTCAGGTTGCTGGAGCTCAACACAGTGCTAGCAGCAGGGAAGTCGAGCTAAAATCCCTGTTCGTTTCTCTTCTTTGCGTCTGTGTCTGGGCATTTGCAGGACTGAGCAGTCTGGAAAGAGAAAGGAGCAAAAAACCTGTTTTCAGATAAATGACTGAAATAAATATATTTTGTCCAGTCCATCCCTCATAGCCTTTAAAACATTACATTTTTTTAAGCTGTGGAGTGGTGCAAGTTGCAAGGTCTTTGCAAGAGTGTGGCATGCTCTGTCTCAGCTGGGATCACTATAGCTAATCCCCAAACGTTCAACTCTGATTTTATCTTTTTTTTTTTTTTGTTATCAATCAACTTCATTCTTTGGTCCAATTGGAGTGTCAGTTCCATGCTCTTTCTTTAATGATCTGCTGCTCATTTGCTTCTCTGCGCAAATACTGTGCTGGGATACTGCCAGCCTTTAGCTTTGGCCATACTAATACATAATGCAGATGATAAAAGCCAGTGTAACAGAAATGAGGTCCCAGGGAGAATACAAACCACGACAAAATAAGAAGGAAGCAGATGGTTAGGTATTAAACTGCAGTAATAAAATAACATCTGGCAGAATATCACACACATGCACTGATGCCCATCTGAAGAGTGCACTGATTTAAGTAATATGTTTCTCATTTTGGTGCCATTAACACCAAAATTTGCATAGCAAACAGTGGCAGAGCACACAGAAGTTTCTTTTGAAAAATACAGTCCAAATATAAGTCTTCTGTACAAGGAGATTGGCCATAGCAGACACTGATGGCTTTCTATACTGTGGTGTAAAGCAATTAATGAGTCATACCTTCCTGCTGGCCAGAGAACCCATTATTCTGTTTACATGCAGCCTGGCAGATGTACTTGTTTGCAGGGCTGGAAATTAAAAGATAAAAGGGGAGTAGCATTTGACCAAGTGGAACACCGCTCCACCCTGTGCTGTAGAGAGAGGGATGCTGTACAGGCTACGCAGGGCTTTGAAACCCCATGCAGGCAAATCTGACTGCCTCAGATCCTCTCCCAAATTTCCCCTTGTGTGAGCTAGGGAAAAAGAAACCTTGGGGCTGGGTTTTTCAAAGGAAGTTGGAAGGGAGATGAAATCCCCGCCTGGTTTAACAAGCCACCCGTGGCAGCACCAAGTACCCTGCAGTCAGTCCGTGTCTTTCACAAGCCCTGACCTGCCCACAAACCACGCCTGGGGCCAGAGGAGGCTCATGAAAGAAAGTTTAATTTGCATTGCTGGAGCCCTGATGAAGGGATGTGCTGGGAGATCTGCTGGTGTGAGCACTGGGGAGCTGCTGGGTGGCCTGGATGGAGCTGGCCATTGGTGCAGCGCTAGTTCAAGTTCTGCTCTCCCCAGCATGGGCTCCTCTGCCTTTGGGGCCGTTAGCAGGGAACTGCGCTGCTCCACGACGGAGCTCGCAGGCCCCTTCGCCACCAGCTTTGATAACACCTCAATGACTGAACGTACACATGTAAGTACTGTGGTGGGGAGGGTGGAGGAGAGCTGTGTGAGGGCTCCCAGGGGGACCCTCGGGCTGAGGACACCTCCTCAGCAGTGCTGCCTTTGGGGGAGAGCCTACAGCTGCCTGCCCACTGCGCACCTCACTGGACAGGTGTACGTGCAGTTTGGGGATGGAGAGCAGGAAGCTGCTTCTGGTGTGGATTTTGCCTTTCTCCGCAGCAGGATGCGGTGTGTTAACCAACTTGAATAGCTTCAGCAGAAGCACGCAAAAGTAGACAACGGTTTGGTCATCAAAAGCCCATAAAAACAATAGCAGGTGGCGGGTATAAGATTGCCAGTGTGATGTGCTGTGTGAAACACAAGATGCCCTGCGCTCTGCTGCAGTAAGGGAAGCACCAGATCTCCAGCTGCCGAGGGCCGGACTGCACTGGGGCCTGGCACGTGTTTCAGCATAAATGTCGTTTCCATTTGGAAACTGCCAGTATGATGTGAAATAAAAGCAATTTTGTTTTGAAACTCCCTGGGAAATAAGAGTTTTGAAAAAGAAAAGAAGCATGGGAAAGCTTTGCCTCCATACACCTGCTTGTCGCTAGGAGCGCAGGAAGGAGGTGGGTGGCAAACATTTGTCCTCAGCTCTGCCCTGGCAAGAGGAGAAGGGCGCAGAGGGGCGCAGAACCCCTCTGGCATGGGGAAAGGCTCTGCCAAGTACCCGGAAAGGTGTGACCACCTGAGCTGGGCCTGGCTGCTGGAAAGTCACGTACGTCGAATTTTCTCGGTGTAATTGGCCTCTGTGGTGTGGGCCTAGCGTGCCGCAGCTGGCAGCTGTTCTGCCTGCCTTTTGCAGAGCGGCTAGGCCGGCCGAGCAGCATGCAGTATCCAGGGAAGGGAAAGTGTATTTCTTTCTGTTTTGCTGTCTTCAGTGAAAGGCCTGATCTTGCTTCTTTTGAAAATGGTGACAATAGTCCCATTGATTTCCTTAGAAGAAAGGAGTGGGAACGTGTCTAAAGTCCTTCTTTCAACAAATGGAATAAAGGCGTGCTTTCAACACACCTTTATTCCATTTCCTTCTGCTTTTGTGCAGGGGTTATCTTCTGGAAGTCTGCATAGCCCCATGCACAGGCGGATCCAGATTTTGACATGAGCTGCTGAATATTGTCATACTTTAAGTGAGAATGTAGTGATTTACTTCCATCAAGTACAGTGTCTAGGTCATGTGGTATCTATCTACTTTCCTATAACTATCTTTACAGGTAGGAATAATGAGGATGCTATTCTGGTGTATGTTTTTCTTGGAGCGCTAGCAGATCTAGGACACTGACAGAAAGAGCTGAGGGGTGTCTGAAAGCTAGAAGGATATTTATGGGTGGGAAGGGTTATTTGTATTAACAGAAATGTGCACTACCACAGCATCTCTGAGGAGCAATGGCAGGCAGAATTTTGCATTTTAGGGACTGTGATGCAAACAGCAATCTTTTTGCAGTAGTTAATTGTCTTGAAATCTGATTTCCAAAGGTAGCAGCCTTAATTTGGTTTGTTCTTTGCTGAGGGTCCCCTGGGAGTGTGAGCTTCAGTCTCCAATAAATCAGGAGAGCAATGTGCACTGCGGGCTCAGTCTCAGGCACACTGGGAATCTCTCTCCTCCTCAGTGGGCTTTGAACGGAGCCTTTGACTCTAAAACGGATATTATTAGAATAGTTCTAATTCTTATTTCTAAGGAAATACTGCTATAAGGCAGTATTGCTGCCAAAACCAGGGAACGAATGCCTGCTCTGCAATCTGCTTGCTCCTGCCCACGGACCACCTCCTCCCTCTGCCAAACTGCAGTCCTACAGGGATGTGGCAACTTTGATCTGCGTGAACTGGCATTCACGGTTCAGGGTATCGTGGTCTCATGTATTCCCAAACACGCAAGGCTGCACAAGCACGGCCACTGAGAACAAGCCAACATCCTTCCCGGGATAAGACCAACCAAATCTGTACAAGCATATCTCTGACCCAGGGGCCTCTGGAGTCAACGAGCTCTTTTGGCTGCAAAATCTCATGCTGAGCGCATAACCTTTACTTTTGCTGCATTTCTGCTAGGTTTAAAGACCTCACTCTAGCGCAAAATGGGGCTCTGATTGTGGCTGAGGAGCCGGCCACAGGGTGAACGTGGAAACATCTGCACAAAAATGGCCTGTTCCAGCTAGTTTTACTTTGGTTTTGCCTTTCCCTGGGTTCCTTTCTGAAGATGGTTTAATTTCCTATGTGCTGCTTGTATTTTGCTTATATTTCTTCTCCTCAGCCTCCCTCAATGATATCGTAGCACCTACCTTCTCAACAGTAATAATAATAATAGCTGCAATATATGTAATAGCTACCCACTGCCAGCCTCTCTCAGCCTTCTCCGCAGATTCCCCAAGGTACCAGATGCATAATGCATTTCCCAGCTAGAAATCAGACCTCGCTAGGATCTGCTCTCTTGAAAAAACTCCTTCCTGGCAGGCTCCCTGGATCTGTGGGAATTGGCGGTGTGTGCAGAGGCACCAGGAGAGGTGGTTTCCTTTCCCTTTGCGGGTGTGAAGCACAAGGCTCGGAGCTACATCAGTCTCTGCGGACAAACAAGGTCATCCTCACCACTCAAAGCAGCACCAAAATTCCCCGTCTTCTCTGCAGAGGCACTGATGGGACATTTCATCTTGTCCCCAGCCATCCAAGCCAGTGAGGAGCAGAGGTGCAGGGATGGAGCTGGGGGATACAAGGGAGATTTTGGTATGAGAAACAGGAAAATGCAGAAACCAGCACAGCAAGAGCCTGAATGAAGAAAATCTGTTAAATCTTCCCATGGTGAACTCAACCCAACTAACCCAGGCTGACCAGAAACACCTCTGCTCTTAGTGTGGCCAACCTTAACTTTCCAAGGCCCCGATCTGACCAGGTTACTGCTCTATCCTAAAAAAATTGCTGGATGTGAGGTCCGTGAGGGTTACATTTACCTTAAATTGTAATCTCTTCAGTAACTAATTTCATTATGCTTTTATTTGGCTTTATATACTGCAAAGAAGGATTTAAAGCAATTCGCTAATACGAATTTCTGTACCTTCTGGTGTCCTTCAGGACAGGCTTGATTTACAGAGGTGAACCTCATCAAATAACTCGCTGAAGGTTTAATTAAAAAAAAAAAAGGAAAAGAAAAGGCCATGGTAGAGCTGGGAAATGAACCCAAGAATGTTGACTTTGAACTACATGAAACCAGTTGCACTACAGTAGCATGCTCGGTACTTTTGCTTGGTTTTCAGCCACAGCTTTAAAGTTTGGCCAACAAAGTTAAGAAGTCAGGAGGGGGGTAATTTTTATTCTTCAGATGGGAAGACTGAGAAATCTAAAAGCCTGGTGCTTACAATAACTTATTATTGCTCTTTATTTGACGGAGTGACTCATATAGCACAGTGCTTCAGGAGCAGGTTTGGGGGAAGCTATAGCTGAAAACACAGCCAGCTGTAAAAAGCTAGCCATTTCCTACACAGTATCTACTTCAAAAGAATAAAATAGATGTCTCCTTTTTTCTATCCAAAAAGTCACTGCAGAAGCAGCTTTCTTTTGTTATCTCCCAATAAATGTGTCTCTGTAATAGTGGAATTTACTGCTGGGGATGTGTGTTTCTCACCACTGCTTCCCCTTACAAAGGAGCTAATCTATCCTGTGCTGGGAGAAGGCAAATGATGTCATGTTTCCTGTATTTCAGCCTACTTTCCAGCTGCTGCAGAAAAAGCAGGGCTGTAGGTAAACATTTCACTCCGCAAGAGCAGAGCAGGAGCCGCCTGCCTCTGGCTGGGCCGGGGTCGTGCAGGATCGGCGCTGCGGGAGCAGACCGACGGTCACAGCAGTTCTATGTGACCCCTCCGTGCAAGCCTGGGCTGGCTTGTTTTCCCGTTGGGGTGCCTGAATTCACGCCTGTGGTGAGGAGCCCCAGCACACCGCGATGAACCGGGCCGGGCTGTGGCAGCGCTGGGGAGCCAGCATCTTCATCACCATGTGCCCTGCCGCACCGGGAGCGCTGGCTGGGGCACAGAGCTCGGCAAGTTGGGACACTCTGTTTTGGCACAGCCTGGCACGGAAAGTTTGCAGAGCACCGCCTGAACTAGTTTTACTTCCAGCAAGAGAGTCCTTGACATTCATTAAGGCTAAATGCGCTCACATTTTAATCAATGAAATGGGAAAACAACAAAACAGGAATGCATAAGCAAGTCTGACTACTTTTTTTTTTTAATATCAGCAGTCTAACAAGCCCGGGATAACACCCGTCTGCGTGCCGGATTCGCCCAGGCAATTATCGCAAATACAGATTGAATAATTATGCATGCGAAGACCCGTCTGGTACCTGCCACATGCAATGACTCAATCTGTGTGCAGGTGCATGTGTCTGCCTTGTGCGCACACCGCCGACCGCTCCTCTTACACAGCGGGGCCAAGGCGCATTTGACCACCCAGTGGAAAATTCGGCAATTTTCACCGTGTCACTATCTTGTCTCCCCAAAGACAAGGCTTCAAAGCCCTTAACCTTCGAGCCACGGGCTTCCACGTGCCGGATGCAAGGAGGCGCTCTGGGGCACTGGGACCCTCTGTGTTGGTGCGGGCTGCTAGAGCGCCGCAAGCGACAGGTCTCGCCATCTCTCCAGCCGCTGCTGCACCCTGCTTTCCACTGACCGCATTTCAGCAGTGGCAGCATTTGAAGGAGGGGTGCAATCTGAAGCCTCATTTTTCCTCACTGTGTTGGCAACAGCCCTTCTTTAGCGAATTTACCCCCACCAGCACCGCCCCTTTCCCCACGAGAGCTGCCTGCAGCCCCATGCCTCCGCAGCCTGCAGCTTTGCTTCTCTATAATTCTGTCCTTTGCCTGTGTACCAGCGGAGTATGACTTCTCTTATATATTATACCTTGGGTGCAATACAGAAAATAAAAATGAGTAACAGCTTGTTTCCGAGCCGTAGACGGAGCAAAAATTTTGATGAATGGGCAGACTACTTGCATGAAAAAGAGCATGAATAATTTGCAATGAATAATATTCAAGTGTTAACTTTTTTTCCCACTCATAAATTGCTTGCAAACTTTTTTTTCTCCCCGAGCTGTTAGTCACCAGAGCAAACACAGAGCAGCTTGTTGGAAGCATTTGTTTCCTGCTACTCCGAGCTGTGGTTAGATGCGCTGGTCACTCTGATTGATGGGGAAACTCGTACCGGCAGGTTTCGTCAGTTGACACCTCAAAGTTGCTGGGCCTTTGCATATATTTCATTCACAAGCAATGGCAGATGCTGAAAAAGCTGTTTGTTTGCTACTGTTCATAATTCATAAATTATTCCTTCTACAAGTCTCAACCAACACTGCAGCTTGACAGAGACCTAGGTTAAGGATGAAATATGAAAAATACGTGCAGACTTTTATGCTGCTGGAGAGTCACAGCTCACCATTTCCCCCCACATCTCTGGAGTTTTGCTGTTAAAAGATAATATGCCTATCTTTATGGAAAAGTTTTGTGGAGGTGGAGGGTGAGGAAGGGAGCGATGGGGCATTATTTGTCCTGCTTGTATTAATACAGCAGGTTGCCTCTTCTGATCTGCTCTGTCTGAGCTACACATGTGGACAGTCAGGAGTTTGATTTCATCCTTCCGCTCCCCTGTCTTTCATCACCTTTGGCGAACGACATGCATAATTCAGCTGAGTGCATGGTAGAATTAAAAAAAAAAAACAGAGCCCCTCGAGTGTAACCTCTATCCCTCCCACGTTTCAGCCTTTCCTCGTGCTGAGCCATGCGTGGGACAGGCGTGCTTGGGGTGAGCCAGCAGTGGGGACGGGCTGTGGGAAGGGTGGGAGGAGGGAGATGCGTTTCCCACTCTGTTCCCCCTTCCCTGTGCGTTCCCCCGTGCTGGCAGCTGGGCACAGGGGAAGAACAGAGCTTGGCCCCTGGCTGGTGGATGGCTAGTTGCATGTCAGCTGCTTCTCATCTTGCATTTTTCGTCCTGAAATGCTAATGGTCATGAAGAAAACCTTACCCCTGTATGAAGCTGGTTTCTAACCCTGCCCTGCCTTCACCCAGCTTCTCTGGGTACGCTGAGGCCAGGAGAGGGTAAGCGACGTGCCAGTGATTACTGTGTCATGACTGGATTGCCTGGCTCGTCATGCTGGGCGCTGCATGGACACCAAGGGACGTTCACTGCAGTCTAAGTTATTTTGGGATCTCTCCCCCACCTCCCCGGTTTTCTACTCCTTTTCCATTGACCCATTCTAATCAGCTGAGATACTCCCCTTTTTTCTTCTTTTGCTTGAACTCAAAGCAGTGTGAAGGAATGACCTCTCTTTCATGCACATGATTGCATTTTAAACTTTAATAGCTTCCATACCATTTCCTAGGAGGTGCTCTGTTCAGCTGAAGGTCTGTACATTGCACTCACGTTTAGAGTGCAGCCAGAACGTGACGGAAAAGTGGAGTCTTTGTATCGGCCCCCTCCTGCATAACGGACCCATCAAATTTAAGCTAAACTTCTTTCTGAGCTGAACATATGTGAAGTTGAGGTTCATCTCATAGAGCACTCATTGACGTTATGCAGCTGTAAAGAAATCTGTTTTGACTATGAAAAAATTGGAGTGTAATGTAGCTAATGCTAATTAAGAGATAGCTTAATAATGTGCAGTGATTTCTTAATAGATGCCAACAGAATAGACTTCAGGGGAGATAGTGAAACACACCCACAAAACCCGCTTTTGCTCTGTCACAATCCCTCCTCTGAAGTGCAGCGGAGTATTTGATTTCTGGGTGTGTGTGTCTGCAGGGTTGGCAACAGAAACCAAAGCAATCGAGATTACAATAGTTTTGCTTATCCTAAACTGGGTATGGTTTTTTTTTAATATTTCAAGTTTAATGACTTACTTCCTCTTAGCGTCTCTGACTAACCGCGGCCTTTCTCGCAGTGAAGGGAGATGGCTTGGCTACCTAAGGAATGATCTGGGAAGAGTGGTTTGTTAATGTGGATCTCAGAACGGAGAGGTTAAAGCCCACATTAGTTCCTTGTTGTGAGATACGTGAATTACTAGCTCCTGGGTGGATAGCTCTGTTATGAACTTTGACGTTGGGAACTTTGATGTAATAGTAGCTGGTCAAAGGAGTGGAAAAAGAATGTGTGAGAAGTCTGCAAAAATCAGAATAAGGGCTTTTAGCTTATAGATTGTCTTTTTCTCTCTTGCTGGAGTTGTCTCTTCTCAGTCAATTAACTACATCTAGGACTGGGATGACCTGAGGTTTCTTCTTTGCTTCTTTTGCTGCAACAGCCTAAATTGCCAGCTTTGGAAAGAGAATCAAAGTGCAAAGTGTGATGGAGACATTGGGCCAGAAGTTTACACCATTTCTAACACTATGGGGAAAGCCAGTGAATACCCCACTGAAAAATAACTGTTTGTTGCCTGAAGCAATTGCCATGTTCTTAAATTGCCTTTATTTGTACTGATAATGCTATGGTGAAGACTCACCCATCATTGAAATACTCCTTGCCAGACAGTCCTTCTGGTAGTGAACCTGGGCTTTCTAGACACTGGTGTTTCCCACCGCCCTGAGGACTAGCCACCGTGGTCTCGGTGGGCTGAGCAGGACACCTCTGCAGCGAGTGGGACCTTGGTGCTCTGCAGATGAGGGCGCAGGACGAGTGGGCACGGTTGCATTGCCGAGCTCTTCACCACTTCTTCGCACTTTCCCCCCATTTTCTGACCATCCTAGGATGAGTACAAAGGACTTCACACTTGGCTGTGGAGCAGAAGATGAGAGCTGAGGCTGGAATCCAACTTGTGGTGAATAAAATGCTGGAGAGGTGGGCTGGTCGCCACAAAACCCTCCAGACCACCTCTAAGCAGCAGCTGGCTTCGCTCACAGACCCAGCTGAGATGAACAGCATTCCAGCACTCACCAGCAGCCCACTACTGCTTCTCCTTTTACAGCTGTGCCTGATTACCCCAAGCGGTTTAGCCTCTTGCAGTTGCTTTTTGTTGTAAATCCAGCCAGGAGGGCTCAATGGGGTGGGAAGCAAGGATATTTGCTAGAACCCCACCTTCCAGTGTGAAAGCATAGTCAAGGGTTAGCAGCGGCAAACCATGTCTCCATGACCTCTGTTTCCTCTGCCGTGAGAGTTTGCATTGTGGAGCAATGAATACATAATTCATTCCCACCCACCAAGGAAAATTCGCCGGTAGCAAGGCACAGACATCCGCAGCACAATATTGCAGGAAGACAGGAGGTGGTTATACGAGATTTAAAGACAGGATGCACAGCCCTACAGGAGGGACGTGTGAATTGGATTTTGAGTGGGAACTGAGCAATATGCTGTTTGGCTGGATTCTTTGCAACTTTTTTTTTACCACAAGCATTCAACACTATTGATGGTTTCCCATAATTTCAAGACACCTTTACTCTGGATGCCAAAAATCCAGCGGAGCTGCAGGGCACAGCAGTTCTGTCTCCTCAGGATTTGTCTGAGGAACGATGCCTTCGGTGCTCCCCACACTGGGGCAGTTGCTGTGAGCCCTGCGGATGGGATGGGAATGAGGTTGGAGAAGCACTTTGGAAATCTCCACCTTTGGGATGCTTGTGTTTAGCCCAGCTCTGATTTTTTTCTTCTATTTTTGAATAAGAACAAACTTCAAGGAAAAAGCTTCCATCCCAAATGAACCATCATCAGGGCTGGTACCCAGCTCCTCAGGGTAGTCTCTTGCAAGTCACTGCTTTTTTAGGCACGGTCTTTTGTAATGGTTGTGATGGAGTTGTTCTCCCATCTTTGTATTGAGGTTCCTTTGCTGAACAGTGAGGTTGGAGGAAGCCTGAAGAGGTCCTTTAGCCTGTCCCCCTCTTCTGGGACAGGAGCAATTTTACACCCAGACTTTTCCTGATGGGCATTTTTCCAACCCACACTAAAGGGCGCCCAGGGAGGAGCATTCCCCTTCACCTGCCCAGGACAAGCACGTGATAGGAAGTAGTCCGTGGTGTATCGGTGGTTTCTCCACATACTAACCTTAAAAGATCTAATCTGAAATTTCTTCCTTTTTCCTCTGCAGATTGGAAAGCAGAAGAGCTGAGTCATCCCCCGAGAAGACATTTCCCACAGCAGATGTTACACCATGCGATCCTGCTATCTCTTGTAGCTGTTGCTGGAGGAACTACTGTGTCACTCCAAGGCCTGAATGAAGATAACACGGTCCCATTCCTCCAGTCGCATCGCTACAGCAAAGATAAACTCCCTGCTCAGTGTTTGCTGCAGATCAAGTGTCTCTATTCAGAAGCATCCCCGTCTGTACTGAGACCTTACCTTTGAAAGGCAATAATTTGAAAAACATCCTGCTACATATTGCAATGAAGATCTGTTTACATACAGTATCTGGGAGCTGTCCTGTCATTTTTAACACTGCGACTTCTGGGTAACATTTCTGTGCTTTTCTCTGGCACTGACCGACAGCTTTATGCCAATAATTTTGGATGGCAGTTTACAAGGTCTAAATTCAATCCCTATTTCTGTTACATACTGCCTGTGATGTAAAGCAAGTCACTTGATGGTCTTGTTCCTCATCTGTGACGTAATACTGCCATTTTCCTCACTGTCGTCTGCCTTTTTTGGTGGATCAGCTGGTGGTCCAGGTAGGGCTGTCTTGGGTGCAGGTGCCTCGGCAGACTGTTTTAAACCAATAAAGTATTTTGGGTGATTAACTTTTGGATTTGGAACTAAAGATATTTCAGTTCCTCCCAGCTTGCTGCTATCAGACTACAAGCTCCATGAGATTTTCTGCAATATTAAAATCCCAACTTCATGACTTAGCTGGGGACAGGAGCATCTCCCTTGTGAGGAAAGGCTGACACACCTGGGTCTGTTCAGCCTGGAGAAGAGAAGACTGAGAGGGAATCTGATCAATGCTTACAAATATCTAAAGGGAGGGTGTCAAGAGGATGGGGCCAGACTTTTTTCAGTGGTGCCCAGTGACAGAACAAGGGGCAACACGCACAAACTGGAGGACGGAAAGTTCCATCTGAACTTGAGGAAGACCTTTACTGTAAGGGTGCCCGAGCCCTGGCCCTGCCTGCCCAGGGAGGCTGTGGAGTCTCCTTCTCTGGANTTTGCTTCTTTTGCTGCAACAGCCTAAATTGCCAGCTTTGGAAAGAGAATCAAAGTGCAAAGTGTGATGGAGACATTGGGCCAGAAGTTTACACCATTTCTAACACTATGGGGAAAGCCAGTGAATACCCCACTGAAAAATAACTGTTTGTTGCCTGAAGCAATTGCCATGTTCTTAAATTGCCTTTATTTGTACTGATAATGCTATGGTGAAGACTCACCCATCATTGAAATACTCCTTGCCAGACAGTCCTTCTGGTAGTGAACCTGGGCTTTCTAGACACTGGTGTTTCCCACCGCCCTGAGGACTAGCCACCGTGGTCTCGGTGGGCTGAGCAGGACACCTCTGCAGCGAGTGGGGCCTTGGTGCTCTGCAGATGAGGGCGCAGGACGAGTGGGCACGGTTGCATTGCCGAGCTCTTCACCACTTCTTCGCACTTTTCCCCCATTTTCTGACCATCCTAGGATGAGTACAAAGGACTTCACACTTGGCTGTGGAGCAGAAGATGAGAGCTGAGGCTGGAATCCAACTTGTGGTGAATAAAATGCTGGAGAGGTGGGCTGGTCGCCACAAAACCCTCCAGACCACCTCTAAGCAGCAGCTGGCTTCGCTCACAGACCCAGCTGAGATGAACAGCATTCCAGCACTCACCAGCAGCCCACTACTGCTTCTCCTTTTACAGCTGTGCCTGATTACCCCAAGCGGTTTAGCCTCTTGCAGTTGCTTTTTGTTGTAAATCCAGCCAGGAGGGCTCAATGGGGTGGGAAGCAAGGATATTTGCTAGAACCCCACCTTCCAGTGTGAAAGCATAGTCAAGGGTTAGCAGCGGCAAACCATGTCTCCATGACCTCTGTTTCCTCTGCCGTGAGAGTTTGCATTGTGGAGCAATGAATACATAATTCATTCCCACCCACCAAGGAAAATTCGCCGGTAGCAAGGCACAGACATCCGCAGCACAATATTGCAGGAAGACAGGAGGTGGTTATACGAGATTTAAAGACAGGATGCACAGCCCTACAGGAGGGACGTGTGAATTGGATTTTGAGTGGGAACTGAGCAATATGCTGTTTGGCTGGATTCTTTGCAACTTTTTTTTTACCACAAGCATTCAACACTATTGATGGTTTCCCATAATTTCAAGACACCTTTACTCTGGATGCCAAAAATCCAGCGGAGCTGCAGGGCACAGCAGTTCTGTCTCCTCAGGATTTGTCTGAGGAACGATGCCTTCGGTGCTCCCCACACTGGGGCAGTTGCTGTGAGCCCTGCGGATGGGATGGGAATGAGGTTGGAGAAGCACTTTGGAAATCTCCACCTTTGGGATGCTTGTGTTTAGCCCAGCTCTGATTTTTTTCTTCTATTTTTGAATAAGAACAAACTTCAAGGAAAAAGCTTCCATCCCAAATGAACCATCATCAGGGCTGGTACCCAGCTCCTCAGGGTAGTCTCTTGCAAGTCACTGCTTTTTTAGGCACAGTCTTTTGTAATGGTTGTGATGGAGTTGTTCTCCCATCTTTGTATTGAGGTTCCTTTGCTGAACAGTGAGGTTGGAGGAAGCCTGAAGAGGTCCTTTAGCCTGTCCCCCTCTTCTGGGACAGGAGCAATTTTACACCCAGACTTTTCCTGATGGGCATTTTTCCAACCCACACTAAAGGGCGCCCAGGGAGGAGCATTCCCCTTCACCTGCCCAGGACAAGCACGTGATAGGAAGTAGTCCGTGGTGTATCGGTGGTTTCTCCACATACTAACCTTAAAAGATCTAATCTGAAATTTCTTCCTTTTTCCTCTGCAGATTGGAAAGCAGAAGAGCTGAGTCATCCCCCGAGAAGACATTTCCCACAGCAGATGTTACACCATGCGATCCTGCTATCTCTTGTAGCTGTTGCTGGAGGAACTACTGTGTCACTCCAAGGCCTGAATGAAGATAACACGGTCCCATTCCTCCAGTCGCATCGCTACAGCAAAGATAAACTCCCTGCTCAGTGTTTGCTGCAGATCAAGTGTCTCTATTCAGAAGCATCCCCGTCTGTACTGAGACCTTACCTTTGAAAGGCAATAATTTGAAAAACATCCTGCTACATATTGCAATGAAGATCTGTTTACATACAGTATCTGGGAGCTGTCCTGTCATTTTTAACACTGCGACTTCTGGGTAACATTTCTGTGCTTTTCTCTGGCACTGACCGACAGCTTTATGCCAATAATTTTGGATGGCAGTTTACAAGGTCTAAATTCAATCCCTATTTCTGTTACATACTGCCTGTGATGTAAAGCAAGTCACTTGATGGTCTTGTTCCTCATCTGTGACGTAATACTGCCATTTTCCTCACTGTCGTCTGCCTTTTTTGGTGGATCAGCTGGTGGTCCAGGTAGGGCTGTCTTGGGTGCAGGTGCCTCGGCAGACTGTTTTAAACCAATAAAGTATTTTGGGTGATTAACTTTTGGATTTGGAACTAAAGATATTTCAGTTCCTCCCAGCTTGCTGCTATCAGACTACAAGCTCCATGAGATTTTCTGCAATATTAAAATCCCAACTTCATGACTTAGCTGGGGACAGGAGCATCTCCCTTGTGAGGAAAGGCTGACACACCTGGGTCTGTTCAGCCTGGAGAAGAGAAGACTGAGAGGGAATCTGATCAATGCTTACAAATATCTAAAGGGAGGGTGTCAAGAGGATGGGGCCAGACTTTTTTCAGTGGTGCCCAGTGACAGAACAAGGGGCAACACGCACAAACTGGAGGACGGAAAGTTCCATCTGAACTTGAGGAAGACCTTTACTGTAAGGGTGCCCGAGCCCTGGCCCTGCCTGCCCAGGGAGGCTGTGGAGTCTCCTTCTCTGGAGAGATTCAAAACCCACCTGGACCGCATCCCTGTGCACCCTGTGCTGGGGGCACCTGCGTTAGTGGGGAGCAGGGTTGGGCTGGGGGATCTCCAGAGGGCCCTTCCAACCCCTGCCATTCTGTGATTCTGTGAGAACCTTGGCTCCTGGGGTTTTTATGGGTTTTGTCTTGTCTTTTAAAGATACATCACCAGCACCAGTGCAAAAAAGAACCAGAGGGTGATGTTCCCGGAAGGCTGGAATCTGTTATTTTTTGAAATACAAAGATGTTTGGGCTAATCTCGTGACTTTCCCCAGGCTCAACTCATCAGTCTTGAGCACGGGGATGGATCCGTGCAGAACCAGTGCTGGAGCCAGGAGAGAAACTGTTTTTCCTGTCTGCAGACAGGATTTTTAACACGTACCTGAAATTTATACATACCCGTTCAACACACAGTGGAGGCAAGAAAGTCATCAATGAACCAAACAACAAAAGGCAAAGTCCTGCCAAAAGCACCAAGTGCCAATGTCTGGGAGGAAGTGCTGGGGGATGCGCTCAGGGCAGGTGTGCAGCAGCCAGCACCGAGGGACTTGGAGCTCAGAGTTTCTTGGAGCTGACGGTATCAGTACAAAACCTGAGTCCCAGCAGTTTCCTTTGGACAGCCTGCTGCTGTGGAGTATGTATCTTAATAAATGTTTCTCTGTTGTTATGTAATCTGCTTGCCTGCTGGCACAATGCATTTGTTGGGTATATATATATATATATAATAGCATCTGGGAAAAGTACATATACATATTTGAAAGAAGCATTTTAGAGCCCAGAAAAGTTAAACCGCCCCATTCAGGTTTCCCTGTGGGTGCTCCAAAACAGTTGCAACAGTTAAAGTAAGTAAGTTGTGTATGTGTGCTGTCCTATATTAAAGGAGCTACATTCATATCTTCCATTCTCAGCCTCCGCCGCCTCCTCCTATTCAATTTACAGTCTAGACTGTTTAAAAATACCTTGTTACTGCTTTTATTTCTATGGGGAAAGGGCATTTGTCAGACAATGCACTCAACCTGCGATTACACAGATTTGTTGCATGTCAGTGCATGATAACAGGAGAGGCTCCAGCAAGCTCCAATATATAGTAAACTGTGAAGATATAAATTGCATACGATTAAACCCTTGCTGGTGGGCTGTTAGGAATTCCCAGTGCAACATGCCACGCCACCTTTCACATCAGCCCTAACAATGACGCTGCCAGACTTGTTGGCTCCAAGGGGTTAATTATACATTATGGGTGAAAACAATACAAGGATGCTTGTTAATACTCAAATCATGGCATGGTAACCCTGGGTGACTCCCTTACTGCTGCTGCCAATTTGCAACGCTCACCTGGGGCAAGATAGGAAAAGGCTTGTCATTTCTTACCCTTTTCACTCTCTTCCCCTCCTCCTTGCTGTTTTTTTTCCTATTTGCAACATCAGTTTGCTTGTTAAGGTAGCTGGCAGGTGAAAAGCCTACCTGATTACTGAAATTGTACAAAGAAATTGAACCCATCTACTGTGGATGGCAATTTACCACCAATGCTGGTCCAGGGCAAATACAGATGAGGGGCAGGTGAGGCAGGCAGAAGACTACTTATGGGTGTGATAAAGCAGGGAGTGGATAAAGAGTCAGAGAAGAAGTCCTGGCTCCTGTTCCCTAGGTTAGTGGTGGGGGTGAGGAGTCTGAAGCAATGGCTCTCAGCCAAAGGATTGACTGGGAAAGCTGGGTGAGGGCCTCTGATGCATTGAGAAGGGGCTGGCTGTTGTCTCTCTCCTTTTTCTACCCTGAATCCAGGAGTTTGAATGCCTTTTGTCTGCCAGGAACCAATGCTGCGGTCAGAGAGGCGAGCTGTGTCTGTCTAAATGTTAGAAACTAAGTAGACAAGTCATGCTATGAAGAAAAGGTGTAGCATTTCTGACTTCTCTTTCTTTTTTATAAAGACTGTGATGAACTAAATTAACTTCTGTAAACCTGGGATGAAGTTGTACTTTCAGCAGTTAAAGGCTTTGGTTTTTTTTTTTTTTTCTTCTTCTAAAAATAACTGCCCTGAAACAAAACTCTGCTCCCAGCTTCCTTTCTTGCTCTGGGTGAAACCTGTCCCAGTGTGTAATCATAAGGCTGAACGGTGCTCCCTGTTTATGCTGATACATTCTCCCACCTAGACACACCCCAGCCGTAACCAAAGTATCTGAGTTAGCAAAGATCTCCGAACACTGGCTCCAGCAGGCTTGTTGCTGTGTAGATCTGGGATGCTTCCAAGATGAAGCTGGAGTTGAGTGTTTGAGCCATGATGCCTGTAGAAAACCTTGATAACGAGTGTTGCAGCCAAGGGTTTTCTTCTTCTTTCCCTTATAATGGCATGAGAGTTGTCTGGAAATCTCGTCCTGGTCCCCGAGAGCCCCGCCACTATCGCTGTGCAGGGAGGCTGCTGCTTGGGCTGAGGTATGCAGTCTCTGAACATAACTGATTTTTGGCTTACGTAGTTTGCAACATCAGTCTGTGCTGGTGTCTGTGTTGTTCCAGCAAGAGTGCATCAAGCACCAGCGTGTGCGGATCACAGTGGCTAGTTGGGGAGCAAGTATTAATCTTCTGGAAGTCTAGCTAATGGAGCTCAAAAATGTTGCTAGTGTGTCTGTGTCCATGTCCCTGTGCAGCAACTAACCCCTGGCAAAGCCTGTCTTACAGTCTCTTTCCAAATTGAAGGAATGTTTGATGGCTTAAAGAAGGAAAAAAAAAAATAAAGAATGGGGGGAGGAGGCCTGTAGTAAGTAAGACTCTGACCTTATCTGAAGTATTTCTGTGCATGAAATCTGGCCAAGGACTCTTGAATAAAACAAATTTGAAGTTTCTAGGCCAAGTAGGCTTTGAGATATGGCTCTACAATAAATTGTTAGAGGAATATTTCAAAGGCTGAATTGCACCTCATTTTTCAAAGCCCCATATCTCACAAACACCTTGTCTGATCTGCCACAAATTTTGTCAATAAATTATCCTCTGGCTACTGATCACGTATGCAAAGTCTTCAGAAAAAAAAGCCCCACAAATCTTCATTCTTATCTTAAACACCTCCCTCCCCAAAATACATCCCCTCCTCCCCTAAGTATCGGGAGAGCTTTTGGGAGGCTACTTTAAAAAAAATAAAAAAAGGTCAAGAAAACCTTCTGTGTAACCCAAACTAGTTAGTGCTGAATGAAAAGTCATGGAGCCTCTGGTCTCGGTCATCTTCCTAAAACCTGTGTTTTGCAGGAGCGTAGTTGTGGCCAGGTTTGAATGGGACCATGTGGTTGCTCCGGATTGCACCATCCGTCAGCTGTTCGAAGAGGCCATTTGGGGCTGCAGTGCCTTCTGCACCATAGCTGCCTGTTCCTCCTCTGTCCCAGGCCTCCTGTGGGAAGCGGGGCCAGGGCAGCGCTTTGCACAGCTGCCCCATGCCAGGGAGCTTTGCGTGGCCAACTCCGTGGGCGCTGGGGCTGCCTGCAGCCACTGTTGTGTCTCCCATCGCTCCTGGCCCTGCTTTCCCAAACGTTACAGTTTTGGAGGTTTGTACCACTCGTGTCAGACCAGGAAAGGGAGCAAAGGAAGTGATCTTAATTTTTGGAGCATGCTGTTTTCAAGTTCTTTATTATATGGAACTTGGACGAAAATAGGGAGTTAGAAAGTATTTGTAGTTTCTCTTATGAATGAACTCTAGGTGAAAGCAGAGCAAAGGAAAAGGCAAAGGAATCTGAGGCAGGAGCAACAAAAAAGTCTAGGACAGCAGCTGAGCAGGGAATCAATACTGCTTAGTGTCATCCTCCACAATTTTTATTCAGAATAATTAATCTTAAGGCATTATGGCTCTCTGGCAAATGCCTTCTTAGGAGAAGGGCTTGATAAATCTGTGCTATTTCAGACACATGGATAAGCGCTTATTTCTTTTCCCCTGTTCGTGCACTTGCAAAGATAAGACTCTTTTCTGGTATCTGCATTCGGATCGTGAGGGAGTTCTTAACTGCGCTGGCAGCGTTATCCAGCAACGATGGGACAACGACCCTGGCCTAGGAAATTGTTCTATGACATTATAACGATTCAAATGAAATAATCACTTAATAACAGACTAAAGAAATTTTGCATGTCTATGCTTATGATGATGTTTTCTTTTTGATTGGTCTCTTCTAGTCTTCCTTTGGCTTCTAAGGAAATACGGTAATCACAGATTTCCCCCACCCCCACCCTCTTGCAGTAAATTTAGAAAGAAATCATTGAGGAAGTATCCACTGAAACGTGAAGGAGGAATTTGGGATGTTTTCTTTTAAGAGCATAGTAGTCTGTTAAAGTGTTTCAAAGTCAACACTTCTAAACAACCAAAAGGTAACTGACTTGGGGAACTGTTTTCATCTCCAATCAATTATTTCAGGAATTGGGTTAACTCTCGAATTGAAATCCTATCCATCCTTGTTACACAGATATTATCAATATCAGTAATTTAGAAGTTGTTGGGGAATATCTTCATTAATATTCCCTGTTAAGTGTGGTTTAAGAGTCATTGCATTATTAGCCAGCTATTATTTTGCCACAGTATGAGACTTAAAAGTAATTTTTCAGAGCTCTGATACCCTTGCTAACACATGCTGACCTGATGATCACCTAAGAAATCAGTGAATAAACAAGCACCACTTAAAATGCTTTTTAACTAGTTATTGTTTTTCAAGCTGCTGCCTGATAGCGGCACTTCGGAGCAGAGCCATTGCTCTGCGTTTATTTACAATACTGCGGGTGTTTAAGTGCATTTTCTCAGCTACCAGCTGAAGCTGCTGGGCTACCGCTATCGCTGCTAACATTTGCAGTGCTGCTGCGGTGGGGAGAGTTAGTGCTCTGGGTCTGGAGTCGGGACACAATTGTCAGTTGCCAGAGACGCTGTGATCCAGGATATGAAACCGTGTTGGTGAGCAATGTCCGTGCCAGCCGCCTGAGCTGAAACGAAGGAGCGGGAGCTCAGATGATGGGGATGTCTTCTGTTGATGTACAACTGTTGCAGGACTAGAAGTGAAAATCACAGGGTGAGGAGGAGTACAAGCAGAGGACGTTGATTACCTATTAAGACTTTGACCAGCACAGAGGTATGGGTTTTTTCCTACCTGGAGAGCCCCTTCTGGTTCGTCTTTGGCTATCACAGTAACAGAATGACTGTAGGCGGGGGCTATTGCGTAGCAGAGGGGACCATGGTGTTGGCAGGGCGTATCTGGAAGCTTATGTGGGAAACTGTCCTGTGCAGGTTGTGAGATCCAAGAAACCCCCCTGATGGAGTGAGTGTGTGGTTTTCTGGGAAAGCTCTGCAGAGTGGAACTCTGACGGCCCCGTCCTTCACAAGTCATAGCTCTTATCTCTGCAATGCATGGAAGATATGACTTTTGAAAAGGGTTTAGGTGATATTTTTTTTTTCTTCCTACTCTGTATATGTGTCAGGAGTTGCTTGGAGTGAGCTTTGTGTTTGTTGGTGGCATGTGAAACATCTTTTGGGAAACTTCAGAAATATTTTATGAAGTGTAGCAATAAAAATATCAACGTAGTGCAGCCCATGCAAAATAACACTTTTGTCTAGGAGCAGTATGTAGTTTCTATAGTGCACGATTCTTCCACGAGAAACCCTTGCAGATGGATTTAATCTCCCTGGTATTTGAATATCCATTACACAATCCCAAAAAGCTTTTCTAGGGCAGTTATAGAAGTAGTTATCTGTGACAGACGTTTCCAGCTCAGATCGGGGGCTGGTCTGGGCTCGGGTTGGCCCTGCCAGGTTGGATCAAGCCCAGTGCTTCTGGCTTTGCTCCTGGAGGGAACCCAGCAGTCGTGCTGAACCAGTTAACTGGGGGCTGTGGGCCCCATCTGCAGGGCTGGATCTCTGTGGGCGGTGGTGCTCCTGATGGGGTGTGCAGGGCTGAGGGCTGTGGGAAACTGCTCGAGGGGCGACGGGGAAATCCTGCAAGAGAGGCTCTGCTTCCTGGGAGGACTCTACCAGAGGCATGATCTAGATCACCTTTGAAGAGAAAAGAAAGACTAAAATACGCTTGTGATAGAGCAGCTAATTAATAGAGCTCAGATACAGGTTTTGCTTTGCAGCTTCTGCTGCTGCTGTGCTCTGCAAGGAGATTGCTATGTGCTTGATAAGAACCCTCCCGGGGTGGCAGGTGCCTTGCATTTCTGCTGCTGTTTTGAGGTCTTTTGGATATAAGGTTTGACAGGATATGAGCAAGGCTAGTATGCCCAAAGGACAAACTGGGCAGTTCTTCAGGGTTGGCATTTCTAGATCTGATGAGTGATCACATGCAAATTAGCCCTAATGAATGTTAATTACTAGGAGAGTTACATATTTTGCTTGATTCCTTTTTGGCAGCTTGTGCAGCTGTTTTTATATACCTGGTACTTGAAACGTTTGATTTAAAAAATAATAATCCTCTGTAATTACAATTACTTTATTAAAGGTTGCAGGGCTTATATGATCTTTGTAGTAAAACTTTATGATTCTTCTATCTAGACAGTGATCTCCTGGCTCTTTCTTCAAAAGAGCAGCACAGAGTTAGCTACCTACTCATGAGTTTACTTGCCAGCCTTTCCCAGCTTGGATCCCATGGTTTCTAGTAAATGGAGATCATGAGGACTGAACATTTTGCCAGGGATGTCTGTGGGTGGAAGCCTGACTGTCAGCTTGACTTAGTCCTGATGATTGACGTTGCCACTGGAGGTGACTTCCCTCTGTACAGCTCAGCTTCCTGCAATTTGCCTAATGAGCAGCTTGGACATAGGCTGAGGGTTGATCAAAGCTCCAGTGGAGACTTGCCCTGGTCCTGGAGTGCCCCCAAGATGCAGAGGCAGTAAGGACCTCCAGCACTTGATGCTGTGGGAGCAGGAGGGGGCACTGGAGGAGGGTCTGGGTCTAAGCTGTGCTGGGTACCCTGAGCTCCAGTGGGTGCCGGGTGCTGCTCCCAGCCCTGGTTTCATGAGCTGTGCGGCAGTCGCAAGCCATGGCTCTGCTGAAAGAGAGCTGGGATGACTCAGCTGGTCGGACAAGATGTCCTGAGGTTAAAGGCCTTTTGTGTCTACACTCAAAAGGACTGGAAGGCTCAGAGAACCCTTTGCCTGCCATTTGGGGACAGTGGCTTTATATCATTGCCTTAGCCTTGTGGGTGGGTAGGAGGAAGGTGCTGCTTTGAGATCAGCTTCTGAGACAGGAACAGGTCATCGCCCAGCCTTTCAGTACAACTCCTTCTAAACCGGCTCTGCTCCCAAACTCTTGCTGTTTTCCTGTTTGACGACGTGACCTGCAAGAGCCCCAGCTGTGCTGGCTTAACCTGGCTTATTTTTGTGGTCTGTTTGAGCAGTTATGTTTCCTTTTCATAACTCATCTGGAGGAACATCTGACTTTCTCAAGTTCTATATGGTGAGCTTGTCCTATGTGGCTCTGCAGACAGATCACGCTTCATTTTTGGCAGCATTAGTGATGATGAACACGCCTGCAACAGTGATTCGGAGCTCTTGTGCCCATTTCTACTGGAGCTACAATCACTGGCTCTGACAAGTTTCCTGTCCTGACTCATAGTTGCTGAGTCATTTTTAATTTTATCTCCCTTTGAAAGGAAATGGCATTTGATCTCAGATTTCTTTTGTTGTTATTTTTAAGTATTGTAATGCTTAATAAGTTTTGGTTCACACTTTACTTTTGCCATTAATGCTCTTCCAGTTTCAGACTGGTTGCTGCAACAGCATAATTGTGTGTGAGGCACTGAGCTGGAGTAACTGCTGTTGAAATTGTTGGAATAACTACTGGGGTGATTTGCTACAGCAGTTCCTGCCTGTCTTTGCTCTGGCCAATGATAGATGATCTGAGGAGAGGTATAAAACCCACGCAATGGATCTATCCAAAATGTGCACTTGAAGGAAGCTTTCTCACCAGAGTAGGGGGTTATGTATCCCTTATTTGCTCTTGTGCTTGTTAATCACACCGCTGATGTTTGCGTTTTAACAACATTCAAAACTTTGTACAGATTTGGTCTTAAATTACCCAGCTTACGCACAGGATCATCCATGTGTTTTGATTTACGACAGTACTAGTGGTGAATGGACTTAACTATTGTCAGTTGGGTGGGAGAAGACAGTAAAAGCCTGTTCAGATGAGTCTTGCCTGGTGACTTGGGGCGCTGCATTTCCATGACCCTGCGTTACTGCCAAAGGATACGGTGCCGGAGCTCAGTGAGGGAGTGGAAAGACTTTCTTGATTCACTGAACCCTGCATCAGGCATGTAAAGGTAAGTCATTCAGGAAGACACCATGGAATGTACCCCTGTAGTTCAACATGGTATATTTTTCAAATAGCAGTGTTTTTCTTCCATTTTGATAGCGTTTGAGGCATAAGGCACTGAATTTTAACTCCCATTGGGCTTGTAGCTGAAATAAGGTAGGTAGGTTTTACAGTTGCGCCCGGATAGCAGGTAAACTGCTTGAGATGTTTAAATTGGGAATATGCTAAGCATTCAGGAGTGAAGAGTTCTGAGCTTAAGGGAAGGTGCTTTGGAAGTGGAATAATTCAGCGAGCGGTAAAGCCAGAGGCTGAGCTCTGCCCCAGCTTAAACGCAGCGCTGTCTCGGGGGGAAAGTGAGCAATAGTGGTACAAACAGTGGATGGAAGGAAAGGGAGGTGGCAACAGCCAAGGTGAGGGCATTTGGGGATGAAAAGAGCAGTCTGGCTCGAGCCCAAGGGACTTAGGTGCCTCCCAGACTGTCCTAAGTTGCTAAAAGCCTGGCTTGGCTACCAACTTCCTTCAGTCTTAACTCTGGCGAGGTAGATGGTGGCGTGTGCCAGAGCACAAGTATTGCAGGTGGGAGCAGGATCAGACCCTCTCTTTGAGAAGGCCATCTCCTGCTGCTGCTGGCTAATGAAAGCTCAGCGCCTTCGCTATCAGCAAGGACGTTAATGGTTTTGAAAGAGCCGTTTCTGTGCAGCTCTAAGGCCCAGCGCAGTTGCACCGTGAGCGATGCCGGCTGCACTGCTATGGTAATACTCATACAGCGCCTGGCTACCTGCCAAGAGCAGCAGCAGCAGCTTTTCTTTCCTGGCTAATCGCTGATAAAACAGGAAGACCTTGATCATCCCTTTTGACATGAATAACGATGTTATCTCCTGTGATGTATGACCCAGAGCCAGATAATGTCCTCTGGCAGGCCTTTTTTCTCATGAGATGTAAAATACAATGATTATGTTACAAGGGGGAGATAAAGTGGCACAATCTTCACTAGTTCAAATAACTAATTGAAGCAGGAACTAGTGGAAATGGCTTCCTTTGTTCCCCAGCCATTGTTGATATAACAGTGCTTATAATGAAAGCTGAAACTGTTGCCCTCTTTCTTTTTTTTCTTTCTTTCTCTACTTTTTTCCCTTTTAAACTCGAGTGCCTTCGCTTCTGCTTCCCCCTCCCTGTTTCCCTGAGCGAGCTGAGGACAGGGGTGATTTCTAGCAAGGGTTCCTGTTTTCCAGCAAGTTTTGTGTGTGAGCATCAGGAGGATGAAATCAATAAGTAGCTCTCACTCTTTGTTTCCCTAGAGGACTTTTGAGAATGGAAAAATTGAGACCAGTGCTCTTCAAACCCTAATTACACTTTTTTTATCTTATTTGCTTTCATTACCTGGCAAGGATGGTCACTGGGGGTATATTGGTATTTCAGTGAGTGTATAGTACTTACCACAATTGAGTTAAAATATTAAAAAAAGTGCACCAGTCCTCAAGTAGGTCGGTGCAAAAAGCATGAGGGGTAACAGCGCAGCTTTACATAAGGAGCAACACTGTACAGTTGTGGTACATCATTATGAAAGGTGTTGGGAAGCTCAATGCTTCATAGCCCTGCCTGATCACCAGCAAAGGTGCAATGACACAGTGCTTTTCCTCCCTGGTGGGGCAAATGAGCCTCTTGGATCAAAATTGCCTTCAAATAGGAAACAAACATTCCTTTCTTTGAAAAACCAAACATATTTACAATGATTTAGTAATGTCTACACTACATAAAGACCAGCATTAAATACAAGATTCTTGTCAGAGGGTGTCTACTGTGGTCTCTACAGCTGTGACGGGTATTGTATTGCTGAGGAACAGGCTGTGCTCTGATGACTCAATAACCTGGACAAATGAGGTCGAGAGACGTAGCCTACTGTGTGGCAGAGGCACATGGAGAATTTAAGAGACTTGCTCATATTCCTAGTTTACTATAGCAACATCATGAGATAAGACTTCAGCTGCCATGATTGCAGCTGTTGATGTTGTGCTATCTGATGTCTCTCGGAATCACTAAACTTTAATCTTAATGGGATTCATTTTGTGGCACTTCCAGAAAAACATCTGACTTGTGATGCAGACTTGTTCCACCTCTGCTTTGTCCTGGGATTGCAGCCTCTGTGAAGCTGGAGGGTCTGCAGCTGGTGCTTTCTTCTTCCTTGAGGTCCAGTCCTGTAAAGCTCAACTCTCACAGACTCTCACAAACAGCAGAGCCCAGAAATTTTGCCTTGAGCCCAAACAGGTGAGGAAAAGCAGATCCTGTGCTAGCTGAAAATCTTTAACTGAGTGCCTGAACTATGCAAGGCATTTGAATTACCCAGCTTTATTTTATTGATGAATGATATAGATGTAAAAGGCTCATGGGTTACCAATGTGCTATGAAGCTTTTGCCTCCAGGTTACATGTAATAGTGGAGTCTTTTGTCTGACAACTGGGTTTGCGGCCTCTTTGGTAAGAGGTTTTTTTTCTTAGGGCTGTAGAAGGATATTTTGACTTGCAGGTACATTCTCAGCTCATTTGCTTCCAGATGCCCCTCTTGAGGCACTTATTTACATCCACGAGGGAGGACCCTGACAGCATCTTCCCAGCTACCAGCAGCCACCCATGAGCATGGGCTACTTTGCAGCAAGGAGGCTGACAGATACCAGCACTAGTGTTACATGCTACGCATTGCTGTGTTTGCATTGCTATGATGCTTGTTGCGTCTTGCCCAGTGCCCGTTACTATGTGTTTCCTTATTCCAGTGCCAGTAAGGAGATGTTTGTGTCTGGCTCAACCAGCTGAGGCCCAAGAGGTGGCAGGAGGGTGATGAACCATGGGGCACTGTGGTTCAGAGCAGGCTGGATGAAGGGGCGTGTGAAGCTGATGCGTAACAGCCCAGACACTGAGTGGGTTCCAAACCTCTTTGAAGCTGAAGTCAAGCTCCCAAAATACTGTCAAAGCAGTGTGAGAACACTTAGAGTTGGGCAAGAGCAGGGCACCTGGGTGCTATTTATGACTGAGCTACTGTGTGACCTTGAGCAGCTCGCCACACCTCTGAGTCATAGCTCTGCTTCCCTAACTGCAAAATGAGTGGTACAGTAACACCTACTTCATTCACAAGGGCATCACGGGGTGTGATTTTGTAATTAATTGAATGTAGGAAAACATTTTTTTCTGTGGTATGAAGGCTGCAATGCAATAGTCTGATCCTCCCAATACTTGCTTGCAGGCTGGGAGTGCGGTCGAACTCCTTGACTTCCAGAGGGTGCTTTGTTCCCACTAAGTGCAGGAGGAAATATTTGCAGAATTGGGACCCCTGTGCAAAGTTTTATGAGTTACCACATGGCCGCTGTGCAAATAAATTACTGTAGTAGGTCTGTAATGAGACTAACTTACAAAGCAGTTACTGATTCTACAGCAACTTGAGCAGATGCCAAAAAATGTGGCAAATAATTAGTGACTGCCTGACGAATTCAGGGTTTCTCAGCAGTGCTTGCTCAGCACAGAGTTCACAACGCAGCTGATTCTGGAGACGGTCCTGCCGGCAAGGTCAGGTTAGCTGTTGTTTTTTAAAGTATTTGTTTTGTGTCAGTCTTCATTAGAATCCCAGTTTAAAATCTTTCAGGTGTAAGTACAAAGCTTAAAAGCTTTTCTGCAGCTCCACCCTTAAGAATGGGTTTAATCTTTTTAACAAAGCTCTGATCTGACAGTTTACTTCGCTCTAGGCTTTAGCTTCAGTGGTTGCAGCCAAAACCTGACAAGTTCTTCTTGTTAATTCTGAATGTATTATCCAGTGACAAATGTATCTCCCACTTATATGTGACACTGAGAATGAAATGCATATGATCAAATTTCTTATAGCTGGAGTGGGGCTGGTTGTTAAGAACATCTCCATATCTTTGCAGTATGACAGTCAGTCCAAATCCATTCTTTTTCAGCAGCGTATCTCAGCCTAGCTTGGGACACTCATGATGGGTTGCAATCTGCTGCCGTACTCCTCAAAGATTAAAGAAAGGCTAAAAATAAACCTGTCATTTTCCCTGGACACTTTCTTGTGAAATGCAGAGATACGTCACTAAAATGCGAAATAAATTCATATGGATTTTTTATGCTATGTTTTTTTATGGACAGATGGAGTCACTGTCGTTTCTGGTTTCTCATTTCTAAATACAGTGGTGTTATGTACAGCCTTCCACCTGAAAGCTTGTCTTGGAAGCTGAAAGAGAATAAAATGGATTTTTACAAAAAAGCCAAAAAAGTTCTTAATTCTTATAAGCTTGCCAATATACAGGGTGCAGATAATGTGTTTAATGAACTCAGCCTCTTTCTCTGCACACAAAGTATTGACATGCTGATGAAATTTATTTTCTGGAATATAGTCTGTCGTGACGTTGGGGCTTTTCTTTATTTCTGTAGGATTGATCTTTGCTAGTGGTAGACTAACACCCCCAGGAAGATGACTGCGTGCAGTGGACAGAGTCAGATCTCTGCCACAGTCTGTGGTTTACTTAATCTCTTAAGATGATCTCCTCTTGCTGTCCATCTTCTGTGTGTTTGGACCAGTAACCCTCAGACCAGTGCCATGGCAATTTGATCCCAGTCCCTTTGAGCTCCATCATTATTCCTGTGCTTTTCCAAGGCCATGCCACGTTCCCTTGAAGGTTGATGATGGCAGAAGATGCAGTGGGTTAATCACTTGTAGCAGTTTCTCTGAAAGCAACTGCATCTTCAAAGTGACTGTCCTGAGACTTTGCCGTTTCCTCTTCCGCAGACAGTGCGAGGAACAGTGTGGCCTTTGCGAATGGATGCACAAAGGAGACATGCTAATGGGCAAGATTGTCTCTGGACAATGCTGGCTTGTGCCACTGCAGTCGAAGGCGCAAGGGTGAGGGAGAAAGTCAATTTCCTGTGAAATTAGCTTGGCTGTTTCTCTAAGAAAGGTGGAATTTTAATGAAAGTGCTTATTAATGGATGAGCCCAGAGGGAAGTGGATTTGTGGAAAGGCCAGAGCTTTATAAGGAAGGCTTTGCCTCATAAAAGGCCACAAAAGATGCTTACAGGACTGAACTCTGTCTGGTCAGGAATTGGCTGCTTGTACAGAGGGGCAGTCTTCCTCTTTCCATAAAACATGCATTAAGGGTGCCAGCTAAGTTGGTTCTTTTTTATATCAGTCACAAAAACGGTGGGAGGTTTAGTTCCTGTCAAACTTTATAGGCCATTTACAAGGAGGCCTTCCCCAAAGTATTTCACAGACCAAATAAAAATAAATGGCACTGAAAAATTTTATAACACAATGCATGAACTGTTGTGGCAGTGGGAAAACACATGCAGGAGGCTTCTCCCTCCTCTGCGCAGAGGAATTAAAATGGAGTTTTAATTATTGTAATTTTTATAGGCTTTTTCATTTTCAAGCATTACTGTGGTCTCATGGTTACCTTTGGGAGGGAAGGAGAGGTTGTGGTGTTACGTAGTGATGAGAAAATGTGGTGGCAGAGGTGCAGTGTCACGGCCCTGGTGAGGGGCACTGGTCTGCAGAGAGAGCAGGAAAACCGTGGGAGGGCGTGGGAGATGACCTCCAGAGCTGAGGAGCCCGTTGGAGCCGGGGGTTGATGTCTTCTGTGCTTGGGCGTCCTCTCTGAGTGCTCAGACGTGGGCACACGAGTGCCTGTTGAGCCCCTAAGTCAAATTTTTCTGAAAAACTGGGCTTAAGCCTGGGAGCTTGGTTCAAACTGCTGTGGCTGTTGTTCTGCTGGGGAGGTACTTCTTCCTGTTACTTCATTTTTCTGTTCAGAGTGCGAGGATAGAAGGAAGGAGACAATTTCCCCCACTCCTAGGACCAGATGAAATATTCAGAGAGGAACTGAATGCTTTAACTTTCTGTAAGAAGTCTGTTAGCAGGAATAGCTGCAGTTGCCTCCTCACAAGTTTTATCCTTGCTCTGGGGACGAAAGCAGTGTCTAAATACCCATGTGGAGAGGGAGCAGCTCTTGTGAATATTTTTAATAGAAACGGGTTGAGCAGTCACTTCTGCGTGAGCTGTCTCTGCTGACGGGTGAGCTTTGCAGCTCGCTCTGAACTGTTGCACTCTTGAACTCTCTGTATCTTCATGCTGGATTTGCCATACAAACAGCTTTATCGAAGGAGTGAAACAACAGCTTGCCTCTACGGGAAGGGAGAGGAACAACCCACCCCTCAGCAACCAAATGGGCAGCAAGCAAAGACGTTCTCCAAATAGTTTCTCTTCCCCTCTTATGCACGTGTTGTTGTCAGCCCTGCCCTGCAGAGGTCAGGGGGTTTAGGCAGGCAGTAATGCAATTAAACCATTGCTGCTTCAGAGTGCAATTTGATAACAAATTAACAATTAAATCCCTCTACTGACCTTGCAATATTAGAGCTGCTGCTGGGTTGTTTTTTTTCCCCCCTGAGAGTGGTCAAACACTGGAACCTGGGCCTAGAGAGGAGATGAGATCTCCATCCTTGAGGATGCTCGGAGCTTATGTGGACACTACCCTGAGCAGCCTTATCTCATCAGAGCTGCTCTGAGCGGGGAGGTTGGACCAGCGACTTCCAAATGGTCCCTTCCTTACTGTGTTGTGCTGCAGCTCTGCATTTTAGGCTGTTCAGATTTGGACCAGCTTGAATGACTTTTGGATCCGCAGTCTTGCTGCCAGAGGAGCCTTGGCAAGGGCCGCTGCCTCTCCCTCTGCCTCGACAGAGTCCCTGGCTCTTCCCCTGAGGCACGTCCTGCCACACAAGGTCAAGAACAGGATCTGCTATTAGATAGATGTGGAGATCCGATTTAACCTGACAGTAAGTAAGTTCCTCTGAGCCAGGGCAAGTCAGGGCAAGGGTAAGGTCTGGTTGCAGGTGCTAACTCTTTGATGAGGACAGACTTAAAACGGTTGAACCCCACAGTCCTTTTTTTAAGTGTAAAATGAGGTTAAATGAACTTTCTCAGTGTGCAGTTGTTTTGTGATGGATGGCAAAATGCTCAGGCAGTATAAAAATGGGATAAAATCAGGAACATTTCTGGAGCCTTACTAGAAAACACAAAAAACCGTATCCAGGTTTCTTTTTTGAAGGCAAACAAATCAGGACAAATGAGGTTCGTTTGGTTTTGCTTATTTTCATATCCTCTCTTGTTCCCATCCTTTTTTGCACTTTCCACACACAAGATCTTCTAAAAATGTTAATTTTTCAAGCCTCGATTAATCTGGCAGTCTGTTTTAGTGGCACATCCGAGTGGCTCTCCTACTGCTGACAGGCTGAGCTTGCGTTTGCTGTGCTGCTGTATCAGTTTGGTTCAAAGTCAAGCTACCAAACAGCAGCTTTGAAATAAGCCTCTGGGATAAACAGAGCTGTAAACCAGTGATCTCAACAAGTTTGCATAACAATGTAGAATAGGGAGACATTATTCCCCCTCCTCCAATTCCTGTGACTTTGTGATTTTGATTCAAAGGTTTAAGACAGGGTTACACTAATGCAGAAAATCTGAATGCTGCAAAGCATGTAAAAACCCAGTTGCGTTCTTGCTTGGGTGTCAAGCTACAAGAGAAAATACCAACTAGTAATGTAAAACAAAAGGCATGGTAGTGTAGAAGTGACTAACTGGATTAATTTTTAATTTGTTCTGGGTAACATCAAAGTAACTAAAACGCTGTTAATCTTCCTACTCTGAAGAAGACGTCTGCTAACAGGGAGGTGTGAGGGAGGGGAAATGCCTATTAAAAGATTTTAATTAAGTGAAAGTGGCAGTATTACCTAGGGAGAAAGTACTGTGTTTTGTTCTTTCTGAAGCTGTCTCTCGTCCAAGGCATGCAGTAACGCCTGGTCTGCCTGAGCTCTCCTCCGAGCTGCAGGAGCTTACAGGTGTCAGTTCAGGCATGTTTGCGACGGCACTGGGGCCATGGTGTGTTGCTTAATGCTGCAGGAGCTCGGCAGTTTTGGAGGACTGGTTGGGTTCTGAAGCCTGTGTGGGCTCAGTGAGGCTGAGGGTTGGAGTCAGCTGCTGCTGTGAAGAGATCGGCTGGAGCAAAGAGCATCAACAGCCCCGGTGAGCAGCACTAAGGCTGATGGCAGGGCTTCCTCCAGCTCCCTGCAGGCCATGGGAGATGAAAGTTGTCTGTTCTGCTGTTTTCTTCCGCCTCCTACTAAGCTCATTATCAACTTGGCACTGATAGGTGGCAGAATGACATTTTCCACTCTGTAAGGTGATTGATATTACCAATACACAAGATTTTAGGACCCTCCTGCAATGCCTGTGCAGCCCCACTGATGGAAAAGGGCTGCACATCTGTAAGAACAACTGGAACCAAACCTGCAAGAAGTGACTGGACAGGGAAGTCACCTTCCTCTTCCTCACCGCGTGTGTGCGTGTTTGGGAGAAGACTGGTGGTTCTGCCTGGTTTTACAGCCCATGGTCCTGTCTGCTTTGGGCCAGTACTTTTACCACAGCATCAACTGTTTTTAATAAATTATGGCAAGAATGAATGGAGGGTGAATGTGATCTAGCAGACTCGCTAGTGAATAGTCTTCCTGCGTGCTATGTGAGCTGGATGCAACCCCGGCGGCTGTGCAGCAGCCCTCATGCACAGGGCTCGCAGTGGCCCTTGCACAGTACCTTTCTCTTGGGAAAACTATGGCCTTGATTGTAGAGTGTTCTGCTGAAAGGGACTGAATCACTCAAGGGACCTTAATTCTGTAATCTTTTCTCTCACAGTTAGATTGCTACGTTCGACCACACAAATAATGGCAATCAAAATGGGTACAACAGAGTGAAAAAAACAACCAACCAACCAACAGGCCCCCCAAAACCAAACCGCTGTTTTTATGTAGGAATTATTTTGAACTATATTTTCATTTTGCTAGGATGTCTGGCAAAAGTATTTACTTGTTAGTAAATTGCTGAAAGATTTTTTGTCTACTGGCAGAGTGAATTTACGTTTGTGTGTGTATATATAATTTAAAAAACATTTGGAGAGAAAAGTTGCCATTTTTAATGAAAGATACTTTTACCAGATAAATTATTCTCATCACAAAGACTTCTAAAATTTGACGTTTTTAATTGGCATGTATATCAGACTTAAGGCGTACTCAGGTGAGTTGGTCTTAGGTCAGGTCTTACTATGTGACTCTTCTTTCCTGTCCACAAGAAGCAATACCTTTAAGACTTGTGCCGAACTGGGCAAGACCTGATGTCACGGTTTAAAAACCAGGCCAGACCAGGACACCTGAGCAGGATTGTTTATGCTGCTAAAAAAAATGATGAAAGTTAACTTAAATTAATATAATCTCAGTAATCACTGGATTTATTGCCCAGGAAAATTTAAGACCTTTCAGGCTCTTCATGGTGCCAAAAGCTGAGGTCATGGTTTCTAAACTTTCCTGCTTTGTACCAATATGCAGGTGCTAATCATTTCCATATTGAGCCGTATTCTGCTGGCCTCCTCTGCAAAACATACCAGCTCTTCACGATGCCCTCGTATATACTACTTTACAAGGAGACTATAACTAACAATTAAACCAGCATGTAATATATTATTTTCTTGGTTTATAGAAGATTGTTTTATGGGGTAGCATATTAACAAGAGATGCATGGAAGTATGCGGTTTGCAGCGTCCAACCCTTCAGTGGTTCAGGTTTACGCACAGATATGAACACACGACCCTCATTGATAACCAGGTTGCAAATGGCTCTGTTGAGTAATTGCAGCATTAGTTTTCTCTAACTGAAGCTTCAAAGTAATTTCTGCTTTTTATAATTATAGAGCTAGTGGACTGTAACAACTTCCAAATGTTTTGGAGCTGATTTTAAAGCTGATCTGTTCATGTAGCTAAGATAAGTCTCAAAGGCCCCAATTCTGAAGAAATGCTTCGGCAGGTGAGCTGGGACGCTTCTTTAAGTGAAACCTATTGGAGAAATCTTCACTGATGCATATAAGATTTACACCGGCTGCAAACTGGTCTGGATAAAGTGGCACCTCTGAAAGGCTGGGGGAGGGAGGGAGAAGACATGCAGAGAGGATACACAAAAATGACCAAACTCATGATATTAGGAATATTTTAATGACAATTTTGATGCAAGCTTTATTATAAAGATAGAATTTTCCTCTATTGAAGCATAAAGCCTGTCAGTCTAGATCTCTATCTATCTCAGTGGATGATGTTAAAGTGAGGCCATTTCATTGATTAGAAACATCTTTTTGTCTAGGATGTTTAGGTGGCTTATGGGATTTCTGTTCCATATGTAAAGAAGAGCTTGTGGGTCAAGGCTTCAAAGGTAGTGAAGTGCTTATAGCTGGCGATGAGTACCTTAAGGGGGTTTTCAAAAGCACCAGAGCATGCTGTCTCACTAGTTCATTCTTGGTATTTGTGTATAAGTAAGCCTGAAAACTGGGCCTGAGGGACACAGAGGATGGCCATCACCTCAGTTGTCTCATCCTGGTGACCTGGTGTTAATGTCTTTCCCAGTAAAGCTTCTCATGGCTGAACATAAGGCTGGATATATTAATGCCTTGACATATTCATCCAGTGAATAACCCTCAACTACTTTTCAGGGATGTAAGGCTTCAATTACTGTGTCTAGGATTATAAAAAATAAATCATGATCTCTATTGTTTCTCAGACTGCCTGAAAGACAGAGGAAGCTATATTATTGGGGGAAAGCTTGGGAAATACTAGAAAATAACTGGAAAAGAAGGGGGGAAAATGATGTAACCAATTCTGGCTTGGCAGTTATTTGACTATGAGTCTGACTTGTGGTATGGGGAGAGAATTGAGGAGGTTCCTGGCCAGCCCAAGGGAAAAAGATCAGGTCAAAAATCTTTGCATAGGAAAGAAAATATGGGAGTGGGAGGAAGGAGTAACGTGCAAATGGCAGCTGACTCCAGAACCGAGTAGAACTAGCTTTCTTCCTTCCCATTTCCATGGTATTACAGTAGGGCTTGGTCCTGCTGACAGTTAAACTCTTTGCATCTTTAAAGGAACTGAAGCATGTGAATATTTCTGCAGAAGTAATGAGGAAATAATGCATGGTTGTGGTGCAGGTAGGCTGCCTGGCAGGGCAGATGGCTCTATCAGCAGTTTCTTGATGCT